>CAIGQW010053273.1:5386411-5411098 GCA_903798125.1 Danio choprae | reverse complement strand
ACACACACACACACACACACACACACACACACACACACACACACACACACACACCTGTGCGAAGCCTTTTGTCTGCTCTCTGTGCTTGCTCCATGGCCGTCTCCTCCGTAATGGTGATATAAGCATTCAGGTAACGTGTTCGTTGTATTTGGTTGATGCATTTTCTGCAGAGTTCAGTTGCAGAGACCTTCCCGTCCCTCAGTGCCTGAGACACCTATAGCAGGCAGAAACATGGGCTTTTTGAGTTGTGAATTCATGCTTAGCCGATATAATTTTTGATGATCAATATTGAAAATAATTATGCCCATAACACCTTATATTACTACTTTACTAATCAAAAAGACATTAAACTAATCAAATGTGACAGTAAAGGCACCGGTGATTCCATTTTAAACTCTCTATGAATTAATAAACAAAACAATCCTGAAAAGTAAAATGTAACCTGTTTCCACATAAATATGAATCAGGAAAAAAAAATCTTAATAATCATTAAGAATGTTTAGGTTTATCACTATTAGTATAAATAATATAAATAAGCATTAATAATAATTAAACTTTTAAGAAATGTTGGGCACCAAATAACATTTCTGTACGAACATGTGACATACAAAACTTGAAAAATGTTTGAATTGCAGGAACAAATGACAATTTATTCACAAAGAAAAGTTATTTTAAACTGAAGTTATATTGGATATAGACAACAAAAATGCAGCCAATGCACAAAATACCCTAATATATCTATCTTAATGTTTCAAAGCTTTTGTCCGGTATATATTTTACAGCACAACGCGAAGAAACAGCGCGGTGAATCTTTATAAAGTATAATTCCTAGCAACATTTAAGCTGGATGAATAATTGTACACAGACCTCTCTAATGGACAGGCCAAGCATCGCTTCCACAGGACGCCTCGCCGCACAGGAGGCTGACATGACACTTTGTGTTGACCTCAATGACGTCCTATCATCTCCGCCCTCTGATTGGTCAACCCAAGAGCAGCTCGGCCTGTGATTGGTCCAGAGCGTCGTGTGAAAGTTCACCGGTTTGTTTTGACTTTGCGGAATGGCTGTACTCGAGCGTGTTATTCAACAGTTATAACATTTATTTCTGATCAATGACGGGTTTATGATTCTTTAAGCGGGATCCTCTGCATTATCTTTTTTAATTTTGATCAATCATGTTGATGTGTAGACGGTGGTTGGTGTGCTCGCTGAGTCATTACAGGAGCTTCAGTTTCTCAGCCGCTCGCAGGACTGTAATGCCCGCATGGGTCATTGACAAATACGGGAAAAACGATGTGTTGAGGTTCACCAAGAACGCGGCGCTTCCGATCATCCATTATCCCAATGAGGTGGTCGTGAAGGTGCACGCTGCGGGTCTCAACCCCATTGACATCAGTATGAGGGGTATGTGAAGGGACTTCAGAACACTTCACTAGAATATATCTGTGGTTACATGTATTATATGTTATGTGGGATTTAGCAAAGATGGAATAAGGGCACCTTATGTGGTTCAGAAATGTTTGACACTTTCATATGCTAGCGAGTAACATGATCACATTTTATAGACAAAATGTTTGGAATATGGCATACAATATATCATAAATGTGAACTGCAGTTATTATTATATGCTATTATTAGTCTGCATTACATTGTCTTTTGTATGTTGTAATTTTAAACTCTAAAAATTACTATGCTATACATTCCTTAAGCTTTGATTTATATATTTTTCTCATGAAATGTTTGTTTATTTGTTGTATTTCAGTAAGTTTGAAGCTTTTCATCTTGTCCTTACATGTTAGTTAAATATTCCAGCTTTATTTCAATGAACATTTTTTGTTCATGATTAGCTTTAACACACCTGATATTATGAAAGGATGAGTCACACGAGGCATGTTGAGACCGGCTCAACTTACACTCCTTAATGCCAATTTCAATTTAAAGTGTACAATAAATATATGTACACTTTTAGGTAAAAGTGAGTAGTGTATGTAATAAATAATTTCTTTTTATTTTCACTCTTGTAGGTGGTTATGGAGCAGCTACTATGGCCATGAAGCGTGACCCACTGAACATCAGCCAATCAGGTGGTGAGTTTCCTCTCATTCTGGGTCGAGAGGTATCCGGAGAGATCATGGAATGTGGGCTAGATGTGAAGTACTTTAAACCAGGAGATCAGGTGCCCTATTCAAATATTATTTCAAGTAATGCTTAACTCTTATACTACGATTACTCCAGAAACCTTAAATCATCAGGTATTGTCTGCTCTGGCTTTTTAAAAGTGTTTGTTTTTTTCTGTTAGGTGTGGGCCGCTATTCCTCCATGGAAGCAGGGCAGTTTGGCAGAGTTTGTAGTGGTCAGTGGCAATGAGGTAATTATTCAGAAGCATGTCATGGATAAAAACTCTGATTTGGAGCGCAGTACAGAAGTTGTCCTGTACATATTCGCATTGCTCCAATGTAAAGAATTCCATTGTTCATGTGTGATTCAGGTTTCACTTAAGCCTAAATCACTGAGGCATGATGAAGCCGCATCCATCCCATATGTGGCTGCAACAGCCTGGTCTGCCATCGTCAACACCGGTGGCCTCAACAAAGACAACTCTGCAAAAAAACGGCAAGTTCTTTTCTGTTGGAATCAGTTATTTTGTGTTTCCTTGGTATAAAAAAGACAATTTTTTACTTTTTACAACAACATTGCTACTATTATTTCTAATGCCATGTTTAAGCCGCAAGATTGTTGCTTGTTACTAAAAGTCAGATTATGCAAATTTGGATCCTAATTTATTGTCATGTTTTGGACAAGAAACAGTCATCCCATACAATGTGTCGACTGACATCTGGAAATAAATAATGGCTACTGAAGTTAGGAAACATCAGGAAACCGATAATACAGTATTAGGAATAGTATTGGCAGCATGGTGGCGCAGTGGGTAGCACAATCGCCTCACAGCAAGAAGGTCGCTGGTCGGAGCCCCGGCTGGGTCAGTTGGCGTTTCTGTGTGGAGTTTGCATGTTCTCCCCGTGTTTGCGTGGGTTTCCTTCGGGTACTCCGGTTTCCCCCACAAGTCCAAAGACATGCGGTATAGGTGAATTGGGTAAGCTAAATTGTCCGTAGTGTGTGTGTGTGAATGAGTGTGTATGTATGTTTCCCAGTGATGAGTTGCAGCTGGAAGGGCATCCACTGCGTAAAACATATGCTGGATAAGTTGGCGGTTCATTCCGCTGTGGCGACCCCAGATTAATAAAGGGACTAAGCCAAAAAGAAAATGAATGAATATATACATATTATATATATTCATTCATTCATTCATTTTCTTTTCTAGAAATAGTTGTTCCTCTTTGTCTTGTTTTGTGTCATGTTTTACCTCCAGCCTTCAGTTGGTCTGAAGTATTCCATTCATTATGTCCTCACAGCATTAGCTGAATTACCATGTAGCAAAATTAGATTAGATGCCTCAAAATAATTACAAAATGACATTAATTATCAGATTAAAGCATGCATTTTCACATTAGCCCCATTATGCAGCAGATTCCTGTTATTTGAGGACAACCATACGTTATATACAGGAAGTTTCTCTTCACTTCACCTTCATCTCATCAACACTTTTTAATCTTTCTCATGTAATGTTAGAGGTTTAGTTGAAAAATCATAGATGTGCAGGTAATTAAGACTATTAGTCTATGCGAATCTATGCTAAGATTATTCTATGCTTTTCTCATACAGTGTTCTTATCCTGGGAGGATCAGGAGGAGTGGGAACTTTTGCAATACAGGTACAGTATTGATGGTAATAATCATTTTTATTTTTTATTTCTAATTTTGTTCCATTTTTAATAATTATGTATTTCATCTACTTCTTAAAGAGTAATAAAATGCATAATCTTTTGTCTAACATGCGAAATAAGTGGCATTTCGATTGAGTTTTAACAAATTTCTTCTCGACAGATGGTAAAGGCCTGGGGCGCTCATGTGACTGTAACGTGTTCCCAGAATGCCGAGCGGCTGGTGAGAGACCTGGGTGCTGATGATGTCGTGGACTACACTGCTGGACCAGTTGAAAAGCAGCTGAAGAATTTAGAAAAGTTTGTTTTTGGGCAACTAGCTTGTGACTTGAGTTGTGGTAGAACTTAAAGAAATGACCATTTTTTCTTTATCTCTCTAAGGTTTGATTTGATTTTAGACAGCATTGGGGGTGAAACCGAAAAATGGGCCCTAGATCTTCTGAAACCCTGGAGTGGTGCTAAATTTGTGACTCTAATAACACCGTTCCTGCATAACACAGACCGACTGGGCCTTGCGGATGGAATGATGCAGTCCGTAGTAACTGTAGGATGCAAAGTGGTGAAGGTAGGAAATAGAAAGAAAAACATATACAGTGGAATGACTTACTTCTGCCACAGAGGCTGGAACTTCTTTTTTTTCAATAAAGATTATAACCATGACCTTTTAAAGCGATGGATGTGTGGGTAAATTAGGATGAATCACTTGAGTGTTTTTCTTAAAAAAACAAACATCAAAAGGCTGCAAGGAAAACACTGAAAAGTAATATCGAAAGTCATAATGTAGGAGAAAGTATGTTTAGAAACTAGATTTAAGAAGTGACTCACTGTAAATGAGGATGACATGAGTTGTTTTTTTTTAAGCATTTGTGCAGGAAATGTCTTATCAAGCCTGCTTTTATGTGTTTATAAATGTATTGATTCTGTGAAATGTATCACAATACAAAATAAATAATATGTTAGTGCATATATTTTCAAATATAATTAATATGCGTTGTTACTCCAGCCTTAATTATCACACAATTCTTCAGAATTCATTCCAATATGCTGATTTAATGCTCAAGAAACACTGTTAAAGACATTTTTGTGAAATCTGTGTTGGGATTATTATAAAGGAAAGTTCAATAGTACAGCATTTCTTTGAAAAATATATATTACTCTTTCTTTTGGTCAATTTAATGCATCTTTAGTGCCATGTTTTGTTTTGTTTTGTTTTGTTTTGTTGTGGTCTCACAGCACTTCTACTTCCTGTTTCAGTAGGAAACACACACCCTTATCTTCACAATACTGGCATCAAATGAACACACAAATGCTTTATAGTACACGTACCCATAAACAAGCGTTTAGGTTTTGCACATGTATTTAAGATGCTTAAATACATATGCATTTCATTCTATCTGTCCATGCTCATTTTTTTTAATGCTTCTATTTTATAGTTAGCTCTTTTACATTAATAACTGGAACTGCACAGTTTGGTGTCAAACCTGGTGATTGAGTTGTCCTACATAATTTGAGATCATCCAAAGATCTTCCTGTGCTTAAATAGAAGCACATACGATTATCTATGCAAACAGTCACATGAGCAATGTCATAAACTTATCCAGAAATAGTTCCAAATCAAATATATATCTATGTATTTAAAGTCATGTTCTTTTGTTTAACATTAAAGGGGCAGTCATCATTTACTCACCCTCGACTTGTTCTAAGTCTCAGCAGTTTTTTCTTCTCTTGAACACAAAAGAAGATATTTTGAAGAATGTTGGAGGGACAAGACAGAAAAACAAATACTAAGGAAGTCAATGGTTACCGGTTTAAACCATTCTTCAAAATATCTTCTTTTAAGAACAAAGAAGGTTTGGAAAAGAAGGATGAGTAAATGATGACATTTTCTCTGTTTGATTCTAAAACCATTTTGACATGCTTTTAGAGTATCTCTCATGGTACTTACCTGACACAGTTTTGAGCAGTAGTCTTAAGAGGAGCAGTTTCCTTTCACGTCCATGACCTGTTCATGCTTTGCTTTACCCTGTGTTGCGGTGGCAGGACAGAAGAAATAATTCAATTAAAAATTATATACTGATAAAGGATGAATAGGGAAAATTAAAGTAGAGAAGGGTTAGAAATCCCAACCTGATAGTTTCACTGTATGGATGACGTTGGAGATGTTGAATTGTTCCATATTAACTCTCTTTCTCTGTCTCATTCTCAGAACCTCAGGAAAGGAGTGCATTATCGTTGGGGTTTCTTTGCTCCAAGCGGCTCTGCGCTGGACGAGATTAGCGAAATGGTTGATGCTGGAAAGGTATAGCAGACTTGACCGGGAATTCACACTGCACATGTTCTAAAACCCACTTTTTGAAGTGCTGGCCTTTTTTTCCTGATATTTTGCATAATTCCTGGTTTGCTTTCTGCACAAGTCTTTTTGTAAGAAATGTGCACAAAATGAGCCTATGCACATCTTTACTTGGTTACAATAAAAAAATTTGACCACTCAAACACTGACAGGTATTGTCAGATAATGAAGAAAATTGCCAACATTTGCCAGATTAACATCAATAACTTAGAGGAATCTGAAAATGTTCGCAAATTTTAATCGGTTATTTTTTTTTCAAATATGATTTAAGCTTTTTATACTGTCCTTCATAATATGCAACTCATGAAATATGCTTAAACACAGCACTTTTTACTCATTTATTCAAAGCAACTATTGACAAGGACAATGCACATTCGCAATACAGAAATGTACAACGTGCCAGAATTAGCCAAAAGGCTATTTTGCATCTCTTTTACTGATGGTAAAATATTCTACCTAAAAACATTAAACAATTAATCAATACAAGTTTCAAAAGAGATATGAAATTGACCAAACTTCTACAAAAAATTAACAATTCACTAAGCAATTATACTATAATGATACTATAAAACCAACAGAACACTATTATACTCATCTCATTTAAACACACACACGCACGCACACACACACACACAAAATGACCAATAAAAATAAATATGAAGGATAAAAACATAAGGATAGAGAAATAACAGTAGCATTATCATTGGAAATAAGTATGATTAGTAACGTATGGTGTGAAATGCATTTGTTTACTTGTAAGTACAGTAGTGTGAATCCTGAAGCAAAATCACCATTTAGTATGACCTAGAGTTACCCATTTCAGATGTGTAAAATCCCTTTAGCAGGATTGATCTTCGTGTGAAAACTTGATTCACGATTCTTAGTTTAACACTTTGGTTGTTCACACTAACATCAACTAACAGTAACCACAAATGATCTATACAGAGAAGTACAGCATTCTGAAGTACCGCATTCTGCAGAACTCAACTTTTAGCCGTAAGAAGAAAAAAATAAACTCGTTGTGAAAACAGAATATTTGAATCAGTAAAACAGTAGATCTGTGATCACATTTTTGCAGAACAGAAAAAAAACAGAAAAACAGAAATGAGACAAAACAGTCATTATGAGCTTGTGTTATTACAACTTCTCTTTTCTAAAGCTGGGGAAAAAAACTACAATGCAGGATTTCTCATAAATAGAGTTCAGCTATACCAGACACACACACAGACAGAATATTGAAAGGGTAGCCTGGAGCTCTATGATTAGATGAAATGAAAGTAAGTATAAAAAAAGTGATTTTGTTTTGTGCTTTTTTTTAAAGTTTAAGTACCAATTCCCACCATTAACTAGTGGCTTATTACCTGCTTATCATTAAGATATTGGCTGTTTATTAGTATTTATAAAGTACATGATCTTATTATAGATTCCCAATCCTACCCAATACATAAACACAACCTCTGCCTTTCTATTAATAAGTAGTTTATTGAACTAAACGTTTAGTTAATAGCTAGAATACCTTAAAATAGCATGTGACCATGAGTATCATTTTTAAATATTGCATATTGTGGCATAATACACTCACACCCATTTATGAGCTTCTTTCTTGTGTTGAACACAAAAGAAGATATTTTGAAGAATGTTGGAAACCTGTAACCACTGACATCCTTTCAGTAAAAAAAAACAACAATCAATGGCTACAGATTTTCAGCATTCTTCAAACAAAAAAAAAAACTGAAAAAAAGGCAATGACTATTAATTTAATATTATTTTAAATTTAGAATGTTAATCCCTTTAAGTGCATCCTCAATACTCTACTGTAAAGTGTTTGTATTCCATGTTGCTAAGCAGACCAACGTTTAAAGTTAGAAGCATGAGTATGAAAGCATGCAAATAAAATAAAAACACATGTTCACACATTGAGCAAAAGACAGGAAGTGGAGCTGATCTGGTGTTTCCTTTAAAGCATTGTGCTGTAGCGCCTGTATGCCGCTTGTTTGGTAACCAGGCTTGTTTATGTTTCCGCTGTCAACTTCAAGATTGAGCAAGATTGTTTTGTGGACAAATTCGACTTCATTGCACAACGATAAAATGTTAGATATTTCATGACAGTACAATTGAATACACAGTCTGCTCTGATTTGGTACAATGACAATACCTGTGTTTGAACTCTAATGTACGGATAGACTTATGGTAACTCATAGTTGGGCAGACCATGTGTGTTTACAGTCATTACAGGTACAGTAAACTGCGCCCAAGGGCATGATAGTAACGGCTCTCATACTTTGGCTGGCATGTGGGTTAAACCAGCAGAAATTAGTTTACCGTCTCTGTGTTTTAACCACTTCACCGCAGTTTGCCCTCAACAACACCCACCAATACTCAAACGTCACTTAATGCAAAACAAGCACTTTATACGTTTGTTTTCAAGCTTATGTTCTTTGGATCTGGATGTGTTAAACAAGATATGAATGAGTCACAATCATATTGTTAACCTGCAGGCATTAACTAATGTTTTATATTGTCGTAGGTTTCACCAGTGGTGGAGGAAGTGTTTTCGTTTGCTCAGGTGCCAGAAGCCTTTCAGAAAGTAGAGCAGGGTCATGCTCGAGGAAAAACTGTGGTCTCTATCATGGAGGACCAGAAAGAGTAACTATTGCAGTCAAGAACATACTGTTGAACATGGACAATGGGATATGCGACTTCTTTTTTTTTTTTTTTTCAATGTCTGTTGAATTAAATGCATTTATGGAATGACAAGTGTGTTTATTTTGCATTTATGAACTAGCAACAAAAACACAAACACATACGTTTGTTATTTCACACGTATATTTAGAAACGAGAACAGACATTTAAACAAAATATTCTAAAGGTAACAGTACATTTCGGAAAGGAACATGTAAAAAGAACATGAAAAATGTACACACAAAATCAACTACCAAAAACACACACACATATATATATATATATATATATATATATATATATATATATAAACAGAGAGAAAGAAAATGTAGGAGCAGAGCAGCGGATTGAAGATTAGAACTGATACTGATACCAGATCAGCATGAATAGATGGAAATGCTTATATAATGTGTGCAATGGGTCTTTTTCTGACATTAATAATGGCTATTCTGACATTTATAAAAAAACAACAACACTTTGTACAGCAACTGTAAAGTGAGATGACTCATCAAGTTCCCACATTTAGTTTTCAGTGAGTTTGAATGGCACACAAATACCGCCTTACATTCAATTAGGTTTGTTTATAATACTTGGAGAAAACGATGCATAAATGATATTTGATATCATTTAAAATATGCTTTTTGTTTTTGCTAATGAGAGCTTGGTTCTGCAGCCAGGTTATTTTGAGCTGATCAAATGAGCCACAATTACGATTAATAACTTCTGATTAGCTGATAACGTCACAGAAACAGGCATAAGGCCTTTATTAGTGACCATCCTGAGACGTGACGTGAAAGGCAGAAGACAAGGAAAAATAGTCTATTTCAAGCATTTAAGAGCCCTCAAAATAAGGCACTAATATAATGGAATATCTTTGACTCCTACTGTATATCTCTTGCAAAAATAATTTAGTCAGAAAACACAGCTACTTATGAATAAAAGAAGGCACTTTGTTGTCCATAAAATGTAGACAGGCATTGGGTAAACTTGGTCATGCTAACTCGCCAAACCTTGACTCTTTGCAGATAAAAAAAATATACAAGGTCACCTAAAGTGCAGCTAAATGCTAATCTTAAGGCTAGTGCGCCCCCTTTTGTACTGTAATTGTATTGCAAGCAGGACCGTTTTTTGTTTGTGTTCCCATGTCAATGCAGAGTAACAACAACAAAGTACTAGCACAAAATACAGTGAAACTAGCGCAGGTTACTCTAATGTCCGTGATGTAGTCAATGGACTTCAGTTTGGTCACAAAGACACATCACTCATTAAGAGAACCTTAATCTAGACAGAAGATTTCCCAGAGATTTTGACATCTCAGGATTATAATCCCAGCAGTGCTAGTTGTTTTAGGGTTTAAGGTTCACGTCATCTTGAACGGCCTCAGATATTTTAGGGTGTTCTTCTGTTATCAGGAGTTGTGACTCGAGCGCTACAGGATTTCCACAGTCCATCTCTGGTTGGTTTTGTGCTCATCAAAGGTGTTGAGAATCACCTGGTTTTTATCATACTGTTGGCCACCTGGATGAAGAATAGATCGACAAGGTCAAGATTTTATCCGGAACTAAGTTTTCCATGCATATCTTTAAGTTTAAAATGCAATGCTGATCAAATATTTGGTGTTATTTAAATCAGTGTTTCTCAACCACATTTCTGGAGGACCACCAAAACTTCATGTTTTGGATGTCTCCTTTGCCCGTCACAATAATTACAGGTGTCTCAGTCTCTGCTAATGAGCGGAGAATCTGGTGTGTTTGGTTAAGAAGACATGGAAAATATGTAGAGCTGGTGTTCCTCCAGGAACTTGGTTGAGAAACACTGATTTAAAAAACTATGTTAATTCACCAAGTACAGTTAAATTGCTCAAAAGAGACTGTGAAGACATTTCTAATATTAATAAAATATTTTATTTCTAGTATGCTGTTCTTTTTAACTTTCCCTTCATTAGTACAGTTAAACCTCTTGCACAATATTAGACCTTAAATGCCATTTTTTTGCACAATATTCTGCACAACATTGTTCAGTCCCATGAAAAAGTACTTGTATAGCCTGTCTTGTGTATAGTTTAAGTATTTTATTCTATTTTATAATATATGTTATGCATAGTTTTTTTTATAATAGCTCTTATGTCCAGTGTTGTGTTTGTATTTATGATTAATCCATGTAGCACCGTTGTCCTGCGAGACACGACATTTCGTTCCTCTGTATGTCTACACATGTAGCGGAATGACAATAAAGCTCGACTTGACTTGACTTGACTTGATTATAAAATTATTATAATTTCCACAGATATCAAGCAGCACAGCAGTTTACAACCCAAAATAGTTCCTTGGACAGAACATTACAAAACTCTTGTTATAAGTTACAATTATTTTTAAAAGATCATTGTTTTTCAAAAGAACATTGGAAAGCAAAATAGATGATAAAACTTCAGCTTTGCCATTACAGGAAAAATAATTATTCAAATAGATTTAAATTAAAACATTCTTATTTAAACTTTTTCACAATATTACTATTTACTGTATATAAATTTTTTAAATAATCATACTGATTTGATGTGTTATTATTATGTGTATTATTTTATGTGGTTATTTTTATAATTATAGATTTAACTTTACATGTGATTTTAAAATAATACTTTAGTTTTAGAGCCAGTGCAGGCCTATAATAGGTGTGATACACTAAGTGTCCACTAGGTGGTTTTAGAAAGCAGGGTTTGTGCTGAACTGAATGATGTCCTGGTGGCGCTCAAGTTACACTGAAATCTGAACCACAAACAACCTCTCTGAATCCACAGCAAACAAAAGCAGCCTTACAGCTGATATCTTTCATCACAGAGATCCTTGTCTCAGTCCAAATAAACAATTTACTCTTATCTTACTTGTTGTTTGATATTGCTTATCTCTTTGTATTTTTAAAGTAAAAAATAGTCGTGTCATTTTTTAAATTGTTCCCTGTCAGTTTAATAACAGGGTGCCAAACATTTCTGTGGTCAAAGGCTGGATTATGAAGTCAAGGTTGCACTTACACAAAGCAGCAATATTGCAGTTTGAAAAATTATTGTTTTAATAATAAAGCAATTTATTTTAGATAATATAAAGCTAATTTAATGTTTTAGCAATTTTCTGATGTGCAGTTGTACTTATTATTCATTAATATGCCTGCTTATATAGTTTTTTATTCAGTGTTGAAATTATATTGTATATGATATATATATTTTAAGTTCAAGTAAATGAAAAAGAAATGCATTCTTAGCAAAATTATATATTGTCCAATATATGATATATTTTTCAGTTATCATTTATGTTCTGTCAAAAAAACTAAATGTACATTTAATTACATTAGTTTTAGTAACACGGACATAATTTCTAGCCAAGGAAATATTTTGCAACTTCATACTTGACCATACTCATATTGACCAAAAAACATAACATTTTATTTGATTCACTAATAATTTCTATTTTTAATTCCATTAATATTTTATTATGATCATTTTCAGCCAATTATGAGCATTTAGTAGGCACCACCTTCATCTGAGACACAGATTCAGACATGCGTTTGCCTCTGACAGGATGTTGCGATATGTATTTCAGATTGTTAGTGTAGCTGCTAATAGAAATGGCGCACAGGTATGAAATGACTTCAGAATGTGTCATCATTCAGAGATTTTGAGTTCGTCAGCGGAGGGTGCAGTTTTGACTGACTGACAGACACATACACACCCCATGTGCATGCCAATGCTTCTATTTACTGTTCCAGTTGTTTCATTTATTTTCATATGGTCTTTACCTCTATTCAAGCATAGGCAAGTACTGACCTTTGACTTCCAGCACAAGGTCTGGCTTGAGATTGTTGCGAATGATTCCATCTCCTGTGATGCTCCAGAATTGATTGTCTTTGCCTGGTTCAGGCGAGATGTTCAACCTGCCGCCTGCCATCACCACACCTCCAGACGTCTCCACACAACAGTCCTCCACCATCTGTAGACAAAGAGCCATTAGTCAACAGATTTAAATGAGATTAAGGGAAGAGATGCACAATTTATTAATCAATAAAAGATTGCGATCTCAATGTATGGTTAAGAAACAACATCAGGGTTCAGTCATTTCTATCAGTATTAGTACATGTTACGCAAATTTATATTGTCAAAGAAGTACTGACAAAACAGTTTATACAAAACTAACCATCAAAATCACTGTTTGAAAGCAACTTAAGGCTTCAAATGAAGGTTGCAGCAACTACATTGTTAAGCAATAGATGACAAGCCACCATTAAATGTATTTGTCACTGAACAATTCATTCAAGACATTCTTCAAAAATACAGATTCATCCAGTAATGACAAGTTAAGTTTTCATGAGTGACTTACTGAATTATTCATTCAAACTGAGATTTTAAAAATATTTTAAATTTACATTACATAAAATTAAAATAACAGATTGCAGTAAACAAAATGTTGTCATAACCTCTAGTTAATTTCATGTATATTCAAAATCGTTGGAGAATCGTGATCACTTTTCAAAATAAAATCATAATAACATCATTCTCTTCATCTAGACTCATGCAGCTCCAATCAAGTGCATTTAATTTTAAGTGGAGCAGTAGATAGATATGGAAATGTGTCTTGAGTACCTTGCAGCGCAGTAATCCATTCTCATAGACCCACATTTGGTCTGGACCACCAGATTCCTCAAGCACTTGAACCCGGAGCAGCTTTAAATCATCCAAAGGTCCAGACAGAGACATCAAACAGCCAGTCTCTGCACTACGCAACCGGAAATACACCCGTTTCTGTTCAGGAAGACACATAATGTTTCAATTAGGTGGGCTATTACTTTTATCTTACCACTATTATCTCTAGCTTGCTGAGTTAGCGTATTCCACCTGGCTTTAACATGTGTTTAAATGTGCCTATTGTGACCAATTATATTGAGAGTTTCTAGAGACTCTTCTCTCTTATTTCGTCACACTCTGAGAAAGTTCTCTGTCAGAGGACACATATACTTTTCAATGAGCAAACCAATGTTAAATTGCTTACTAGCACATATTGAGGATGTGACTGGCAACTGTGATATTGAACAATCTCTGTTTTTTGGTACCCTTCTTTGGTGCATTTTCTTAAAACAGCTCCTATAACAGTCACACTGAACGTTTTTAGCTGTTTGAACATTTAACCACATGAGCTTTTACAATACAGAAGCTGTTGGATCAAATGTGTTTATTTACCTGTATTAACTGTCATCCAATTGCCTATTAATGCCATTTGTAAATAGGTTGTTTTGCTACAGCTGCTTTATAGCACTTTTTCGCACAATTTGGATTTGACTCATCACCAATTGTGACTTTCCTGTTTATTACTGTAAAGCTGGTTTGAAACAAAGCACTAAAAATAAAAGTGACCTTGTTACGTCTGATTGTTTAAATAAGCCATAAGAACTACTCCTGAAAAAGTTTGCCTGAATCTGCTTTCATAAACTATAAGCTATTAAACCATGCATTATTAAAATAATTTTGGGAATGATCTCATTCTGGATTTACTAGAGTTTACATGTTGTAAATGTGCCCTGCCTTTATAAGTGCTATTCCCAAACAATTAAGTCTCACACCTAAAAGCAAAACTATCCAACACCCCACTGGATGTGAACACACACACACACACACACACACACACACACACACACACACACAGCAAAACACAAGTAATAACGTTTGCAAAAAATTAAAGTCTTATTTAGACAGGGCTAATTTCCCTGGGGGTCATTAGAGAAATTTTAGCGATTTTTAGAGCGATTTTAATCCCATCGGATTCTGCCAAGTCTGTGTTTTTCTTGCACAACCTCTGTAATAATAATTCCAAAGAAAATTACCTGCAGTTTTTCAGCAAACACAGTGTTTCTCTAAGAAATGTAAACGTATTTGAATGCGAATGTCTCAGACTGTCAACATAAATAAATATTAGAAACAAATTCTTGCTACTTAATTTTCTGATTGGTGCATGTCATTCATTATACATGTTGATGTATTTGCATCATGGTAAATAAAAAAAATAAAAAACTGTTAAGACTGTTATTTTTTAATATCATTGTCATTGTAAATTACATTGTTTTAATTGAAAATGTGCACTTCTGAAAATGAAACATGGTTTTAAATTATATAAATATATAATGTATAAATAAGAATAATAGGTCATGCAACTATATGCAATGCACAAATACAGAGCATGTGATCTCTGAAGTGCCCAGAGTAATATAAATCCACATGTTTATTGGGTGATGAGAGCTGTAACACCATTTAGGAGCATTTAGAAGTTTAGTTTAGAGCTGCCATTTAGAAAGTTAGCCCCATCCAAATAGTCAGTCAGTCATAGTTTTCCGTGTCTACCTGTGTAAAATAGCCTCTAGCAGAGATTTGCTGGTGTATTTTTACCTGTAGTAACGGACGTAGAGATCCGATCTGCTCCCAGCCTCTGAACTTCTGCCAGTCACCGATCTCGCTGGGATGGAGAAGGACCTGATGACCCCGGAAGTTGCTGTATTCATATAACACCCAGCTGACAACAACATGCAAAGACAATTACATTACTTTCATGTAACTAAAAAACTAACCTAGATTCTAAGAGCCATATATAGCAACCAATGCAGACCTTGTTTGAAATAAAAAAATACCATCAAGATTTAATAAAGAAATGCAGTACAACGTTAGCTCTAAATTTGGGGGATTAATAGTTACAGACTATTTGAAAAAGCTTCAGAAACCACTCACATTCCTCCATTGACCAAGAGAGAGTTGACCCGTCCATCAATGCCAGCCAATGACAGGTTCAAAACACCATCAGTTAGAACTACTTTGCGTCCTCTGAAGCCGGATTTACAGAAGAGTGTGATGGAGGGCATGGAAAACTCCTGAGATAGACAGAGGAACAGTTCAAAAGTGGTTATGATGGAACAAAAACACAATGACTTATTCATAGAAACATTGACACTATGAGATTCTATTCAATGGCATGATCAAAACCAAGGCTGTCTTATGAATATTTTACTATTGTCGTTTGGATCTTTCAGTCAACAATGGCAAGATGTGCCACTAATATTTACAGAAATATTTCCTGCCAACATTTTTACTTTTATTTTGTCTCATCACCACACATTTTTTTGTCAAAATTCGTTATATATATATATATATATATATATATATATATATAAATAATGCATCATATTACTACATGACCCTTCTTAAAAACATTTCTGCTGAAAAACTGCAATTAAAATAATTTTCATTCTAGATATTGTTTTCCAGAAAGTCATAATTTTTGCTGTTACATAAAACTTTCATCTCTTAGCCAGATAAATAACGTATTATGTTAATGTATAATATAATGAAAAATGCAATATATGATGTTCAAATCATTGAATGTTTAAGTGTTTATCAATGAAACTCTCTCACACACACACACCAGCCCCTCCTGAAGCAAATGAAATATTACTCTGCCTGGCCTGGGGATGTTCTTTTTTGTACTCACATGTCCTACAGTATGGACAGAGCTGATTTTGCAGTCTGCGTTGAGTAAGCCCAGTGCCTCAGGATTGGGGTATTCTCCTTCCTCCAGTACATACATGTTGTCAGTGAACTGTGGGCTGTCGAACACCACCCAGCTTCAAGCGCAGACATGCACAAAGAAAAGCGGATTATTTTGAAACACAGTGCTAACTGTTGATAATTTTGTTAAGTATTACTTTAAGATTTTCTTTTAAATCACACTTAACTCGGTACAAGACATTCAAGAAACCAATTAGTAATGTTCTAGTGTGGTTGTGCTTTATAGCGTGATTACATACCTCCCAGCTAAAACTTTGCAGGACATTGGGTGAAAGCCCTCCGGCAGAAATGCAACACTTTCATCTAAAGTCTGCACTGTTCCCTGGAACCCCGGCTCTGAGAACAACTGGACCTGCGAACCACAGAGAGCCAGAGAGTCTCAATATAACATCACATCAATAAATGAGCTTCAAAAAATGTCACTTTATTTAGGGGAATTTAAGTAAAGTTTTTTTAATCATATGAATAGTGCTACAAATTGTATTCCAAAACGGATGAAATTATGCAATTATTGTTAAATGAGTAAAACTCGTGCACATATTTGGATTAGCGCCACATGAGAGAGATATATCAGTGTTTGAACAGTTTAATTCACACGCATTGCTAGTTTCACTTCAACTTTATAGTGAATGACAGCATAATTCCTGTTTGTTTTACACTTAACATTTCCATTCCTTTTTCTAATGTTTTTAATTGTTTTCTTTAAATGGGACTTATCCATTTTTGTTTTTCTCTGAATATCATTTATAAGGCTGAACACATGCTATCATTCTCTCATGAGCAAATAAGAGTGTGTTTCTCTCAGGCTGATTCATTCATTAATTAATTCAGATGCATATATCAGTGTATAAAATGTTTATAATGTGTTTAGATATCATGTGGAATTACAACACACATTTCCATTAAACTTACCTTATATCGGGACAGTCCGTCAGCCTGATCCTGGGACACAAAACATATGAACATATGAGATGACATGACAGCACAGAAAAAAAAAATCTAAGTGTTATTAAGCAACAATACAACTGTAGCAAAGATAACATTGCAGAAGTAGGGCAGATATTGCAGACAAATGATTACCAAAACCACAGGCTGCAGAGACAAAATCCTGTTGTTGCGTGCTCCCCAATCTTCAGGACAGCCGTAGAGACCCTTCTCCAAAATGTACATTTCACCTGAGAAACGCTCCTTCTCGAATGCTATCCACCTGTTCAGACAAATGTTAAAGAGTTTGACTGATCGGCTTTTTTAAATAAATACCAATAAGATCCTTATTTACTTCCAATTTGCCCAAATTTCACATCTATTAAGCAAAACAGACATAGATTTTAGACTGTTGAGCATGTCATTCAATCAGTTTACTTATGTAAATATAGTTATTTATTTAGTTTTTTATATTAATAATTTTATATTATATTTTTTATATTCATTTCAGTTATGTTACCGATTAATATTCAAATGATTAGATGATTTGTGTACAAAAAAATTGTTTATATTTTTAGTGGATGTATTACATGAGAGGTCTACTGTAGCTTTGTTTAGCAAACAAGTGATTATATTTGGATTAACATTTGCATAAACCTTAAATAAAAGTTAAGAAGTTGTTTATTTTATTTATATATCATATACTCTTAGAATCTTTCTGCATAAATATATTACGTAATTCTGTGGAGAAATAATAAAAAAGCATTTCTTTCTGATTACGTTTACATTGTGAATCAGTGTTGAACACTATAGTTTTACTCAACTGATAACTTCAATTTAAGTTTCTTATCAAAGCCACACCCTTGATTCTGAAGCAGCGCTAACAATGATATGTGTACTTTTGTGTGCGTTTGTTTGAATGTGAACCAGAGGAGAGTGGGGGTGTGGGTGTGTTTGCCACACCACAACTAAAAAGTCTTTAATTAAACAAAATAAACACAGTATGAGTCTGCCTCAGGATATGTGACACCTCACACTCATGTGCCACTCCTTTCATTATCACTAGAGCAGGTATGAACTCAAACCATAAAATAGCTTTACAACAAACCACATTAGACTTACAGCTGCAGCCCAATTAAACACAGATCTGGGTTATTGATCTACTTGAACTGTCTGATGAAATATCTCTCCATAAATCATGAATTAAACATACGCCACAATTCAGGATCAGTAAGACTGTCTTTTATGGGATTTTTTGCTACGTTTCTATTTTCTTTATCTAAACTTTCAAATGTAATGTATTCATTTGATCCTTCAGAAATCATTCATGATCTGCCACTCCAGAAACATTTCTTCTTATTATTATTAATGTTGAAAACAGTTCAAAAGAAAAGAACTGAATAAAATGAAATAGAATAATATAGAAAAATCTAAATAACTATTTATTTGAAATGTATTTCTTTATTATTTAGTCTGTACTGTCACCTTTGATCAATTTAATTCATCCTTATTCGTTTATTAAAATGTATAGACCTCAAACATTTTAATGGTAGTGTATATTTGTCTTTTTTGCTTCAAAATAACATTTGCAATATTTTGTGTTATTCATATTTTACTTTATGGCTCTGTTTTTTTATTTTTTTTATTTATTGTTATGAACATTATTAATGAGAAAATACTTCCAGAACCAACTGAACTACTGAACTGGAGGTGGTTACTGTTGCGCTTTTGAATAATAAGTTATATAATGACAGACTTATTTTATGAGTGAATTGCTCCTGATTTTATCTCTGTAGGCAGCTGCTCACAAGAGCTGATAATAATTTCACTGTCAGATTTATGATCATTCTACGGTCAAGGTTTATGATAGAAAGCAAGAAAATAAGACAGAGCGTTCCCTGAAGGGGAAACGGAAAGTATGGATGTAAATGAGAATGAACGGACAAGTAGACTCTTACACGCCAGAGAGGACTTCCACCGATTGTGTCTTTACACCAAAGCCAGTAGCCTCCATGCTAATGACAGGCTCCAGCAGGTCCACATTCATCCCTCTCTCGCTGAAATCTTGCTCGCTGAACATTCTCATGTGAGGAGTCATGAAGTCCTGCAGGACGCAAAACCATGTAATAACTTACAATATTTTTATTCCAAGAAAACTGGCCAGAAAAACTAAGCATTATTATGTCTATTAAGGCTTTTCATCTCAAGCCATGCGGAAAAACAATATTTTGTAACTGTGAGGCTCGAGACAATATATTTTTGAAATTGAAACTATATTTAATAGCAAATTTATAATATAATATATAATTCAAAATATAAATATACCTAAATATATATTTAAAAATTGCAAGACGAAGAAAATACATTCCCAACCCATCTAAAGAATCCTTAACATAATGATTTAGAAGAATTGCATTCTAAATTACAACTGTACAAATATAGCTCAGATTTTTGTCTGCAACAATGGCAGTCATGATAAGATTTCCCAGTGAATCCAGAGAAAATGTTTTTGTTTTTTTTTTCTCAAAAATGTACAATAGAATATCCAAAAATCTATTTGCAAAAATGTATTTGCACAAATTTATTATTAAAACACATTTGAGCAACATTTTTGGACATTTAATGTACATTTTGAAATATATTTAAAAATATATTTTTGCGTGTATGTGAAGTTTCATCAGCATGACTTATGATTTTTGTTTATCCAGTATTAATCTTAATCTCTTAAGTCAGAAATTATCTCCTTGTACATACTGCCAGGACAGGACGTATAGAGAGGAGCCCTTCTTCCAGTCCACCCCAATCTGTGAAGTCAGCATACTCTCCTTCCTCCAGAAGATACTGGCGACCATCAAACCCTGGTGCAGAGTATCCAACCCAGCTATAAGTCAACAACAACACAACTCACGGTCAGATCCAGGTAAACCCAATAAGCCAGCAAAAAAAAAAAATCTGTGTAGATATGTAAAAGATAAACCATATGCTCAAATTCAATTACATGCCACTAAGGATCTTCAATGAGCCGACAGAATGGAGTCTGTTTCTCCTGGTGCTGTCAGTCTCCTCATCTTCATTCTCCTCTTCCTCTCCAAAGTTGTAAATGTCTCTTTCAATCTCCATGCAATCCCCTTGAAACATCGGCTTTTCAAAGAGTAATGCCTGGTTTGAGAGAGAGAGAAAAAAAAAAGAAACTGTAGAACTTCCTGTATACTTAGAATAATTATTGTGAACAGCATTTACATTTAATTTATGACAGGCACAGGATCAAACTTCTTTTAAATGTAGAACGTGAATACTCATGGTTTCACTTTATTTGGATTAGGCATTCTGTTGACTACAAGTCATTTTGCAACTACATGTCGTCTAACTCTCATTGGAGTGCTAGGGTTAGCTGCATAAATTGAAGTGTATTTGGAAAGTCACTTACTGTATAATCAGTACAATGTCTACAAGTGTTCACAGATATCAAGCAGTCTAGTCAACCTCAAATGATTGCTAGTTGTCGCAGAGTTACTAATAGTTAAAAAGTGGCTAATGGGACCATCAAAATTGGGTAAAACATAAACCAATTTTTCCATTAAATTGTTATTGACATTATTGTCATTGTTTTAAAAAAATATTACGTATAAATCAGTAAAATCTAAATTTAAAAAAAATCTATTATAGTTTTAATATGAATTGAGTATATATATATTATTTTCTTCTACATTTCTGACACATAAATACTTCAGTTTGTTTAGTTGTAATTTCTGTGAAAATAAGCATTGTTTTTAGCTTTTTAAATAGTTTTATTTTGATGACGTTTCCATTAAATTACGTATTTTCAGTTTCTAGTTCCAAAACAGGGAGCAAATTGAAGATTTTAAGCAATAAAACGTGTTTCGACAGTTGTCTGTTTAGCATATGTTTACAGCCCAGCAATTAACAAATAGCACAGATAACTGCAATAACACACATCCTGTGTGAATGGCCAATAACACAAAACCCCAGAAAAACCAGCCTCTCTGACAGTCTGAGAATAGTGAAAAGGCTGAGAGATGCTTTATTTCTTATAGCATACATGACATGCATATTATCTGACATATGTGTTTATGTGCGAGTGTGTTCACTTGTGGGCAGAATATTCAGAATTTTGAAAATTCCACTTCCAGTGTCAGAGAGCCTCAGGCAAAGCAGACTCAAGGTATTTATACTTCGCTCGGAGTGCAGCCAGACAAGACTGCAGGAATGACAGGAATTTTGTCACATAAAAAAGGGGAAATAGAGCCACAAATCACAAAAGCTAACCCGGCTTCCTTGGTCCTTCATAACCTTTGACTGCTTCTTGCAGGTAATATTTAGTTGCAATTAAATCATTATTAGATGACATGCCTCTGCTGGCATGATACGTGTACAGCCAAAACTCTGAGTGCGTCTAACTGTAGCTTCCAAATCAGACACAATGCCGCTGCTCTTTCATGGCTCAGAAATCAAAAGAACAAAAGCTGGCATGGACTGAGCAAGAAAATAGCAAGCACATACCCCGCCTTTGGGCCTGCTCAGTCTGGTCCAGACTACCTGCACCAACAGGTACTTGTCTTTCACCAAACAAATGTGGAAAATTTGTCTTTAGTTGTTCATTTTTTTTTCAGGGAACTGAACTACACCTATTTGTGCAATCATTGTTGTATGTGATTTAACTTGTAGAGCTTACCTTCATTTCATTGGGATTTTCCACCTTAATTTCTCCCTGTGAACAGCAAAGGAACAATTATAGTGAGCCTCAAAGGTACATATAAATATATATATATATATATATATATATAAAAAGATAAAAATGCGTGTGAAAGTAAGTCTTATGTAACTACCATTTTCATGGGCCGCAGTGACCCAACAAACGGAGTGGGAAAGCCCCAGTCTTGCGGGCAGGGATAAACTCCTTCCTCCAAAACAGCCAGAAGACCCTGGAAACCTGGGTCACTGAAGACCAGCCATCTGGAAACACACAATTACAGTAAGAATATACTCTAAGCTATTGCGTTAAAAACTAGTAAAGTATATCTTTTATTTTGTAATGTAAAAGCATGCTTCTTGAAGTTCTGGCAAAGACTAAATGTGCCAAGAAAAAAAATGTAAAAATTAAAAAATGTCTTCTCCATCCAACATTCATCAAACAACAAGAAAACAACATTCCAACAGACACACAGACTCTTTCTCTTTCAGCTTCAATCATGGGTCACATGCTTTAACCTCAAAACTTTCCACTTGATCATGCAGTGCAGTGAGGCCAAACATGAGGCTTGTGTCCTTCATCTCTCATTTTTGCTCAGTGTGCTCCCACACTACTATTCAGTGTTTGGGGGCAGCAATATTTTTTAATCCATTAAAAAAAAACATTCATACATTAATTGAGCGTGGATGTATTGGACAGATCTAAAGTGACAGAAAAGACATTTAAATGATAACAAAATAATCCTATTCCAAATAAACACTGTACTTTGGAACTTTCTATTAATCAGCTGAAAAAAATAACAAAAATATATATTTAAAAACATAACATGATTGCAGTAATGGATGCTAAAAATGAGCTTTAAAATATTTTAAGATATTATTTTTTAGTTTTAAAACAATATTTAAAAAAAGTAACAAAATTTTAAAATGCATGCTTTGTGTGCCTTTCAAAGAGGCTCTAAAAAATATTTTATTAAAAAGGTACCATCCCCAAACTTTTAAACAGTAGTGTATATCAAAATATCAGAGATTAAAAAAATCTGTAAAAAATCATAAAGCCATAGAATTTCTAAACCAATTCTTTAAATGTTGTGCATCCAAATTCCATCATTTTCAGCTCCCTTCTGTGATGTGAGCATTTATTTAAGACCAGAAGCTCACTTACACTCCACTATGGACCTTAATCGATCCAGTACTCTGAGGAAGGCCAAAAGAGCAGGTTTCTATGGTGTCATCGCAGTATGATGATATTCGGCCCATCCCATTAAGCTCTGTGAACAGGTCTATTTGTGGTGTGCTGTAGTCCTGAGAAAAATATTTAGCATCACGTAACCAAAACATGCTAACGGTTCATATGCATTTGTCAGAACATGAAATAGATTTTGTATTTAAGAGATTCTGTGCTTAATAAGAGTTATTACTCAGAGAACTGAGGTCAAGTGTTGATGCATGTGACTCCTGATTTTAGACTCACCCTTAATGCAAGCCTAATGGAGCCAATAATCATGGGTGTGGATGGGAGTGCATTTTGCTCCACCTCCTCACTGGGTTCTGTCTCCGCCCACTCATTTGCTATGTCCGCTGGCCCCTCCTCCAGAGCGATGGATCGACCCTGGAAGCCTGGCTTTTCATACAGCAGCCAGCTAATGGGACAAAACATTAGCAAACTCAGCATTCTAGGTATTACATGATTGGTCAAAAGAATGTGATTGTTCTTACCATCCCCTGACGACCTTTATGGAGATGAGTGGAGAGAGTTTTAGTGACGTTGCATCCTCTATGTCTCTGAACACCTCATATGCCTCTCCTCCAAACTGAGTTTGTTGGAATATTACAATCTGCGAGCAAGAATATTGAAATATTGTTCATAAATGTGTTACTTAATGCTTCTCATTGCTTATTTGAAGCCTAAAATAAATTGGAAATTAAAAACAGACTAACTAAATATACTACATCTATACTAAATTACTGTAACTTATGATCCGTTTTGTATAGATCAGTATGTTTGCAATACCTTTCCGGGACGCCTGTGGAAGCCTCTGACACCTGGTGTCTAGAAATCCAAAACAATTGTCATTATTTAAACATTGTTTCATAATACATTTCAGAAAATTAAGTGTTCGTGATGACACCATTGAAACATCTCAGCTCATGACAGTACTGTGATCAGTGGTGCTCATAAAAACTGAAGCCTAGAGGGCTCGACATTCCCTTTGAGTCTTAAGACGACATTGACAAAATTTCCACTGTAAAAACACCAGGCAGGTACAGACAACCCAAGCAGTTTCATAGGTGAAACAAGACTTCACCACATCCCAGCAGTGATTATACTATAAACAAAGACTATATACACATTAACCACTAGAATGTGTAGCACATGCAATTCATAATACAATCACAGACATATCCAACTTTCATAGTTGTGGTGAATTACATATTAATTGAAAGGGATTGAACAGGCTGTTTAATTCACTAAAATGCATTTTAGTTGATAACTTTATAAGACAAACAAAAACACATATATTTAATATGAAAATATATTTACATTGACGACCAATAGAATATTGTTTGTACTCGAAAAATATTCCTTGATATCAGGTGACAGAACTATTCAATTTCAATACTAGTATTTGCAAAATACCACTTAAA
>CAIGQW010053273.1:5357211-5386311 GCA_903798125.1 Danio choprae | reverse complement strand
ACACACACACACACACACACAAACACACACACACACACACACACACATAGCAATAGGCTGATATTCAGTAATTCAATATATCGTGATCATGTACATGCACAATATTGATATCGTGGGCACACAGCAAATAATCATTTATTAAATAATAAACTTTTAGAATGTCTTTTTAGGAATATTCAGATAGTTGTATTGGCAGCAGATGTTCACCACAGCACCAAATGCTTGAAGACTTAACATGCAATGTATTTTCAAACGTTAACATTTTTACATGTTAATCTGGTCTACTATGTTGAACGTTCTGTGACTATGTATAGGCCTTTTCTTCATTAACTCTGTACAGTAAGGTTCCATCTGTTAACATGTAAATTTAACAATGAAAACTACAAAAGCATTTATACATTTTAGGTGATGTCAATTTCTTAGTTAATGCCTAATAATGCATTAAAATCAAAAGTTGTCATCATTTTTATTAAATGAACAAATAATACAATTCAGTAGTTGTTACTGTTTTACTATATTCATAAATAAATGCAGCCTTGGTGAGCGTAAGATACTTCTGATTGCTTAATTGAACACAAATTAAAATAAAAAGCAGACACATTAAATATATAACAGGTAAATATTTTTAGCCTTTTTTTACTCAAAGGAGATATTTGAAAACTGTAGAGATTATCAGCATTCTCTTACCTGTGCATATGTTGGAGAGAGGCTGGTGGATGTGGACAGAGGAATCTGCTTAGTGATGTGCGATGGAGATGTTACTCCTGATATGCCTTGCAGCCCAATGTTTGAATTAAACGTGTTGGAAGTGAGATTTAAATCCAGTGCAGGTAGAGTGTCAGGTTTTTGCTGGCTCACTGTGCTTGGTTCTTTGCCTTTATTCATGTATTTCTCCAAAAAGTCAGGCAACTTGACTTCTGTGAAAGTTGGAAGAGGAGGACATGTGGCTGGGCTCATTAATGAATCACCAGGTCCTTCTTTTACAATGCCAAAATCAGGAAAGTCACCAAGCCCCTCTTTTGGTACTTCGGCAACCTGGGACAGCAGCATGTCCTTAGTCTCTCCTGAGGTTGGCACCACCCCTGCCGGTGGCGTTATAGGTGACTGAATGCCATTGATAACATTGCTTGGTTCTGTTCTTACTTTTCGTGAAGTGTTTGGAGAGTTCACAAGGTTTGAGATGATTGACATTCTTTCTAACCTTGAGGACATTTTTCCAGAGCCTTCTGCAGTTTGTTTTTCTCCATCATTTTTCTCCTCAGTGACTGCGACCTTATTAGCTTTATCACGTTCCCGTCTAGATGAGAGACCTTTATAAAGCAGGCTGTCCTCAGAACGTTTGGACGAGGCATTAGTTTTTTTCTCTTCATTTTTCTTCTTGATCATCATGGCTGGAGAGGGATCTTTAAGTGCTACTGTTTTTCTTGTCCCAAACTGGAACTGTTCTGGGTCAAGTATTTTCTCAAAGTGATCTTCTTTAATAGCAGGCATTGCAAAAGGTGGTGAAGGCATCTTGTTTTGCCCATGTCTTCTTGGTGGCAAAGAGAAAGGAGAGCAGTTCTCTTTAATATTACGAACAAAGTCATCAAAGTCATCTGAAGTGTCTAACTGATTGTCATCACTCGCAGAGCAATCCATACGCCTCTTCGTTTTCTTCTTCTTAAAACTTCTGTCCACGTCTAACCAACTAGATGGTTCCTTGCTATTTTGTGAGATGTTTTTGGGGTCCAAAGGAAGATTCTGAGATATAAATTGTTTAACGCTTTGGTCAGTTGATGGTTTCAACGTTTGCAAGTTAGTATCTGTTGTTTTACTAGTCTTTGTAAGACCTGTGGCTTTCAGGTTAGACTCGATATTATTAATTTGGATCTCACTCTTCCTGTCCACTTTGGAAGACAGTTTATCTGGCATTTTAACTGATGGGACTATGTCTTTTAATACCTGTTCACCTTTTCGAACAGGTTCTGGTTTAGAAACTGCCTCTGGATTCGTGATCTCTGCTACTGACTTATTGTCAGCTTGTTTTATTTTATTTAATGCATTTTGTTTGACACATTCTTGGTTTGTTTTACTTGAGGCTCCAGACTGAACCATTTGCTTCTCTTCTTTTTGTGTACCAGTCACTTCTTTACTTTTGACGTTCTCATTTAGTTGTGTAGTCGCTTTTGGTAGGTTAAAGTCTGAATTCAGAGGATTTTTCACACTGAGCACTTTGGTCTCAGTCCTCTTATTTGTTTCAGATGAATCCTTTGCGATGTCTGAAACAATGTGTTCCTGAGAAGAGGAAGACTTCTCATTACCTTGAGTAGTTAGATTACTGGTTGTCTCTTTCTCAAACCCAACAAGAGACTTTTCTTTATCAACATCTGGGGGCTTGTCAGATGTAACTTGCACCTTTGATTCTGTTGAATCCACTACATTTGATTCTAAATGTTGTGTTTGGAATTGCAAATTGATGTTTTCTGAAAGCAACACGTCCAGTTTGTCTTTGGTTTCAGCAGAACCTGAGTCTTCACTTTTCTTTTCAGAAGAGGGTTCTGATTGTTTTGCTGTCTTGGGTGTTGTGGAAATATCATCTGCATTAGAAAGAGCACGTGCTTCTTTCTCCAATCCAACACATTTCTCTTTGACAACATCTGACTTCTCATCTGTAATCTGGACATGTGACTCTGATGAAGGTGATAGATTTGATTCAGTCTGTTGTTTAAGGGTTTGCATATTGTTACTTTCTGAAAGCGACACATCCAGTTTGTCTTTGGTTTCAGCAGAACATGAGTCTTCACCCTTGTTTTCAGAAGAGGGTTCTGGTTGTTTAGCGGTCTCAGATGTTGTGGAAATATCATCTGCATTAGAAAGAATGCATACGTCTTTCTCCAATCCAACAAATTTCTTTTTGACAACATCTGACTTCTCATCTGTAATTTGGATATGTGACTCTGATGAAGGTGGTAGATTTGATTCGGTCTGTTGTTTTAGGGTTTGCTTATTGTTGCTTTCTGAAAACAACACATCTAGTTTGACTTTGGTTTTAGCAGAACCGAAGTCTTCACTCTTCTTTTCAGAAGAGGCTTTTAATTGTTCAGCTGTTTTAGGTGTAGAGGAAACTTCATCTGAATTAGAAAGAACACGTTCTTTCTCTAAATCAAGAGATTTCTCTTTGACAACATTTGACTGCTTATCTGTAATCTGGAAGTGTGTTTCTGATGAAGGTGGTAGATTTGATTTGGTCTGTTGTTTTAGGGACTGCATATTTTTGGTTTTTGACAGCGACACATCTAGTTTGACTTTGGTTTCAGCACCACCAGATTTTTCATCTTTTGCTTCAGAAGTGGCTTTCAGTTGTTTGCAAATACCTTGAGTGCTCAGATCACTGGTTGTGTCATGGCCCAACGCAGGTATTGAGGAAATGTCATTTTTAGTAAGGCCAGAGTTCTCTTTCTTGAAACCAGTCAGTGGCTTTTCTTTGATAGATTGCCTTTCTGGTACATCCTGATCTGCCGAAGATAGTAAAGTTGACTCTGCCTGTTGTTTTTCAGAGTGTGAATCACTCTTCTCTAAAAGTGATGTATCCAGTGTGACTTTGGTATCAGCAGCATCAGATTTAGCATGCTTTGATTCAGAACAAGCTTTTGACTGTTTTGCCATCTTGGAAACTGTGGAAATTTCATCTGCCTTATCAAGGCCACATGTCTCTTTCTCAAACCCAACAAGATCCTTTTCTTTAAAAATATCCGTCTTGGTATTTGATGAAACTTGCACACGTGAGCCTGTCGGAACTGACAGATCTGATTCTGTCTGCTGATTTTTCTTTTCCAAAAGTGACACATCTGGTGTGTCTGTGGACTCAAAGCATTCACTCTGTGTTTCAGAAATGGATTTTGACTTTGTAATATCACATTCTACTTCATTAGATTTCACAGCAGCTGTGGGTGTGATGGACAAATTTGTTGTCTTCTCATCTATTTTTGTATCTGAAGCTGCAGCTGGCTCTGCCTTCCTAAAATCTTTTTTGGGCTTGAGTTTAGTGGGACTTTTGAGACGTGGTGAGCCTGGCTGTAAAACACCCACCTCCTTAACAGGGCTTTTCAATTTGAGCTCTGGTGATATCCTGACCGCTGCATTCCCAGTGGCTTGATCACTCTTGGAGGATTTGCCATCATTGACAGGACCGTTAGACACAGATGACTCATTTCTTTTTGGCTTGGTAAGTGGCAGTGAGGCTGGTCCACATGACTCATTCTGCCCACGGGACATTTCTCCATCTGAGAGCTGTTTCAGAGGGCTTGTTGGTGTCGTTCGAGGTAGCTTCCTTCCTGTTGGTGACACATCAGTCATGATTTTTCTTGGACTCTTTGGCCCGCTTAGCTGGGTTTCATTCACTAGCTTCTCCTTTTCAATCTTCTGCTCTGTTTGGTCAATGCCAGTTGCTGAGGAAGAAGGTTTTGCCTCTGTTTTGTTGCCAGTGTCACCCAATTTGACTTTACTCTTTAAATAAGGAGAACTATTCTTTGACGTCAGACTTCTGTCACTGACAACTGTCAGTTGTGTTTTAGACTTTTGGATTTCTTTAATTGATTTGAATTCAGTGTTAAGCTTTGTTGAACCGGAATTTTCCAATGAAGATGGGGAGGACGAGGATTTATCCTCAGAAAGTGAATGTTTAAGACTTCTTTCTCTTTTAGGCTTTGAAACAGTAGCCTGTTCTTTTGTAGGTTGAGAGATTTTTGATATTATCGAGGCATCCAAAACATCCTTCTCTTCCAGTCTTTTAGTTGGTGACATTTTCTGCACTGGGCTTATTGATCCAGAGTTACTCTGACGTTTGGTGGACATTGGCCTTTCAGCTTCTGTAGACACACTATATACAGTAACAACCTCAACCACTTTATTTGGTTTGACTTGAACCTCTGCTGTGCTTTTCTTAGGAATTTTGGTCTTGACTTCAGTTGGACTACTGAGTGTAACAGACTGGCCCTTTTCTGTTGGAGATTTAATCTCTTTTTGATCTGTCTGCTTCTGTGAAATCCTCTGTACTGGAACAACATCTATCTTTGATGCCTCAGAGAGGAGTTTTATACGAGACATTACAGCCTTTGTTTTAGGCGCAACTTGAGGTGGAGGGCTCTTCGATTTAATTTCCCCATTTGATCCACTGCTGACTCTGTCCATATGCTTAGATAGTACAGATGAGTTTTGATGACTGCTCATCACAGTATTAAATGGTCCTTTATTAAGCGGCATTTCTGTGGAATTAAATTCCTCCCTGGAGTAGGTATCGTCTCTATTCTCAGTGGAAAATTCAAAGGGGCTCTCTACATCCTTATCAGGAGACTGCTCTTGCACAAAAACATCTTCTGCTGACTCATCTGTCTGTTGGTTGAACTGCTTGACATTCACGCTTTTGGGGTTTGGTAATCTGTGAAAAGATATAAAGTCAACAGCAATGTTAAGAGACAAGTATGGGAGGAGCCATGCATTCATATGCTTTCAACAGCATGCATCACATTAACGAGAAATTATTTGAATTCTTCGGTCATTAAAAAAACACAAACATCTCATGTGTGAACCATCCCATGGATGCATATTTCCTGTTAAGAGCTCAAATTATTTCAGATCACTTCTTATGAGCATGTTTGATCACATTTTAAACCATGGGATCATCATTGTAACTTGTTAAACTTATAACATGGAACAACATCCGTTATGTAGACTTAATATTACTCAGCTAAAAGGGCTGATTTCACATGTGAACTTGCACAGGATAATTCAGGTAAATTCATTTTGTGCTGCTTAAAGACAAATAATTTAAAAAGTGCTATAAAACAAAGCAATCCCTGCCTTAACAGCAAATTACATACTATACAGTGATTATCATTGTAAAGGTGTTGATTTATTTGATCACAAATGTGCATGGGGACACAATGAACAATGCAATAATAAAACAGCATGTTTTTTTACATTCCTTAACAAACATTTATGGTTGTTTGGAACCTTCTGCTCACCAAAAAGCAATGTATTATGTTTTCCACAGAAATATTAAGCAGCACAAATGCTTTCAACATTAATAATAATAATCATGTTTCAATCTAATTGGCATTAATATACTAAAAATAAATTCAACTAATTACCATGTGACACTAAAAACTTTTTTGCCATTGAAAGGAATGTGTCACATTTCAAAAAGTTTTAAAGTAAAACAATTTGTAGCATCAATGAGAAAAAGAGACTTAAATAGACCCCAAGGTTTTGAATGGCACTGTATTTATATATACACACAGCTACGTAATTCGATGAAAAGATCTAAGTCATTGTTCATCTAATACTCAAAATCATGGGAACCTCAGTGTCATATTGCACAGAGTAATGAGCACTGTATAGACTGAACAAAGGCCTTGGCTGCTCAGTAACCCAACACAAACACAACACAAGCATACTTACATTTTCACCTTAACCTGCTGTACGTTCTGCGTTATATCCAAGTTAGTCCCACTTTGGTTCTCAGCTTGTTCCTCCCCGTCTAGGCTTGACTGCGAACCAACAAAAACCCGTTTAGCGAAGACTTTTTCACTCTCTGACAGTTTCAGGCTTCTGCGTTTTACTTCACTGCTCTCAGAATGTAACTGCTCAGGAATAAATCTCTCTGGAGTTTCCTTCAATGGTGGTTTAGTGCTGTCTTTTAAAGCATGTGAGGTTTTGGTTGGAGCTCTAGAAGGAGCAGGAGTGTTGCTGGGAGCTTCACCGAGGGCAGAGTAACTCTCAGCAGGGCAGGTCAGAGCAGCTTGTGAAGAGGAAAGTGAGTGAGTAATGGAGCTCTCACTCTCCTCCTCTGTCAGGTGAGTTTCCGCCCATTCGGCTCTGTGTATTTGTCCAGGGGAGGGAGAAAATTGAGCTGACCTCTCCTCTGCCTGAGGGGGAATGGTGTTTGTCGGGGTGAGATGTTCATTATTGCTGTCTTGACTGCTTAGTTTGCGTGATTTCCGTTTGCTGTTGTTTTTCTTCCCCATGCTATCTGATTCTTTCTGTACTTCAGACTGATTGTCAGAGGTCGATGAGGTTCTGGACTGTGATCCTAGAGTCACTCCAACTAGTGCTGTGTAATTCCCGCCGCTTGTGATGGTGGGTTTTAAAACAGTCTTTTTACTCTCTGTCCCACCTGAGAGTGTGGAGGAATTTGGCGTGTCAGGGGTGTGTATAGGAATGTCTGCACATTTCTTTATTGTTGTGTCTGTTGTCTCCTCTAGGTACACCTTGAGCTTTCTGTTCACTTCCCTCACCAGATCTTCAGTCTTCTTGTCGCCAGATGTCTCGACCTTGCTGACTTTGATCACTTCCACCTCTTTCACGCTCCCTCGTCCACTACTTCCACTGTCAGCAAACGGTAAGTCTCCTCCATCTGCAACAATGGAGGCTATGCTACACACACTAGGACTTCGGTTCTCTGAGCCAAATACTGAATCTTCAGTCTCTCCGTGTTGAGTCCGTCTCAGTTCCGCAGATCCTGAGTACTTGGTTGGACTGTTTGCCTCTGGCGAAAACTTTTCAGGCGAGACACCTGTCTGATCTTTGGTTTTGCTTTTTCTCTTCCAGTTAAATAAATATCCAATACGATCGATAACACTTTTCTCATCTGAACTCTGGAAGTACAAGAAAGGGAAAAAAAACTGTAAGAACACATAAATAAATGGGTCCAATACAAACATGTTTAATGTACATTAGAATAAGTAGTTTAATTACATTTTTTGCTTTGTTATTTTTTGGGGCAAAATTTACTATCACACATTTTACCCTGATTTACAAAACACACTTAAAAATGTATTTATATAACAACGGTTTATCTAGCTCGACCAAAAAATCTTGTCAGACATATTTAGAACAAGAATCATTTCATGACAAAATAAATACTCTGTATAAGGATCACCAATCGTGCTTTGCCACTATCCTTCAAACCACAAAGTTTTAACATTTGTCAGCAGAATGTTTTTAAACAATTTAAAATATAATCAAATTTTGTATGATTGTTTTTTTCTTTTGTATTTATTATAATAAGTCGGAATACATATGCTGCTATATTATACATAAGTACGTCTGTATTACTGAATGAAGATGGAACGTTACTTTACAGATATTTAAAAAAATTAAGTTGAATTTAATATGATTCCCTGCATATAAAATCCCTTATGTAAATTTGATGTGATGCAATCATTAAAACGAGGTGGCTTCTATCCTAATACAGATTTCAGATGTTTGCACACTATGTTCAAATTGCACAACTGTGCAAGAAATCAGGACATTTGGGATTATTAGCAATTTTACTTCCATTAGTTTCCAATGTTTTTGAAAAAATAATACCAATGCACAAGTGGACAATACACAAAAACTAAAAAAGTGTAGTGTATTTCAGTGGAACAAAGTAATCTTCTAACATTTACTGATTTGCTATTTACATATTAAAAAATATGCAAATTAAAGAGTCACTACTACTGCATTATTTGTTTTCCCAGCACCCTTGTTTTACCTTTTTCAAATGGTTGGTGGAAAAAAAAAATCTATTGGATGTAATACATTTGTATTTATTTGCTCAATGCAAAAGCGGGAGGAACTATGGTAACTGGTATTTGTTTTCACCCACATGTGAGCAGCACTTCCTATCTTTGTAGCACAGCTTATCATACCTTATTACTACAGTCCAATAGAAATAAAAGCATAACCTTACTTGTATAAGGATTCAACATACTGTAAGAGAGCAATCCACATACAATTATTAATGGAATTATGTCAAATGTTGACTTGAGACAAGTCCCAAAACATCCTCTTTACAATCTGAGGGTTTCAAAATCTGTACATGAGACCAACCCAGGCTTGGCAAGCATGAGTAATGTACAAGATCGTACAGTTCCCCGAGAACAAGAGGACACATTGAACAGAACATTCAAGTCAGTGCAGAACCCTAATTATTAGACATTAATCCTTCACATCCCTGAGATTCATAACGGTACAGTAGAAATCCATCGTATTACAACAACGCAATTATTTTACTCAAATGTAAAAAATATATATTTTTGGAATAAATAAAAATCCATAAGAAATTCTTAAGAAAAATACGTGCTTTAATCATTGTAATAACTTATTTTATTTACAAAGTGGCATTAATCTATATTCTCAATATTCAGTAAATTTTAATTAAACTAAATAAAAAATAAAACAGGAAAATAAAACATAGTTGAACTTCATCTCTTACATTTCAAGTAATTAAATGTGGTGGGGGACATCTGGCCCATCTTTCAGATACATAAACATAAATATAAGCAGCGCCACGTTGACAAGAACATAAATTCCAGTCAATTAAACGAAATGACACAAATCTGCATATAAAAAACTAACAGCACCCGAGGTGAAATGACTAACCTCAAACCTGGCCAATTCCTCGTTAATAATAGATGATATTTTCCTCTACGGAGAGTTCTCTCTGAAACACGAACCTCCCTTCCTTTACCTCCACCTTCTAACTTTACAGATGTCCGATTCGTGAAAGAATCTTTCCTTAAAGAGTCAATCGGTTTGCAAAACGATTCGTTTATATTCTGAACCTCAACCGGACCTCGTTGTAAAACTCACTGCATTTTATACGGCTAAAAGTATTTGAGGGAATCTATTTGACTGTTGGGACGAAAGTTACTTTTGATATCCGAATAACAAAATAATTACAAATAAAAATAATGGAAGTATTACCTTGCAAAATAACAGATGTATCAACATGTATACCTGCAACATGCAAAAGTAGTTTGATTTACTTTTGATTAGACGTAATATGTTTCACATTACTTTTACAATGATGCCACTTACTCGAAAAATACAAACACGCTATAAGATTTTAATGGCACGTCATGACGTAAAGAACCACTGAATCATTCTCAACCAACTCATTCGAAAGAACTGTTCAATATACGCGATTCCCGGGATCGCCATAACTACTCAAACTTTCGATAATTGCGGTGACTCCAAACTGATTTTCTACCTAACGTTAGCTAGGCAGCATTACGAACATGATAATCGTGTTGCGATTCAGCTCAGACGCGTTAAAACCAAACAGCACTTTTGAAATATTGTGAGAGCCCAAAACCTGCTTACTAGATTAAAAGATTGCCTAGCCACTACAGTAGGCACTCCTAGGCAGTTCGCTATGTTTGCGTCAAAAACCTTCTGCAAAGCGCCATAAAACACAAAAACACATGTACTTTCCCTTAATATTTAATCTGCTTTTATCAAATCGGCTTTCTCCTTACCATTTTCATTCAGTTGATGATCGAGTTTGTCCCTCTTTTTACATATGTATCGAAATCAGGATTCAGAAGTGATAGTAAACCGTCCAAAGTTCTCAGCCATAAAAATCAGAGCACAAACACATAGCCTTAAGGTGATATTAATCCAGCACTCGATTACAATCGATATTCAAACCCTCTGCTTATTCAGTCGCCGTTCATCCGCAGACTGCACGAGCCGGAAAAATGACAAAACTTTTTGAAGTCGAAATCATTTTCTGTTTACTTTGGTGGCACCAGTCCAGGAGTATTGCAGGTTGTGCCACATATAAGTGAGCTCACATTAGAGCTATTGTGCAACTGGAAAAGTTAAACAACATTATTCATCCCCAGTCAATGTATGAAGACCGACCACATCCAACAAAACGCCACACCCTTCCTCTCGATCCAGCGCGACTCTCTGCAGACCACTGGCCATTAATATCAGCAATAATACAACTGATAATAATAATGAATACATTATTAATACTAACATTAATAATAGTAAGAATAATAATACTAAAGTTATTACATTTAGTTTCATCTTTATTGTTATTATTATTATTATTATTATTATTAATTATAATAACTAATATGTATAGTTAGAAGACAATGAAAAATCTTTCGTTTTAATTAATTCGCTTATTAAATTTATTTTTTGTATTGTGCTTGCCAGATTTATTCTCTTCTGCATTTATTCTAGCACCAAATGAAACTGACTTGAGTGAATAAAATGAAATAATTTGAATAAAATTGCTTTTAAAAAATCATTGTTACATTAAATTTTTTATTCAATCCCAAGTTGTGTATCGTGAGAACTAGAGAGGGTTTTCACACTGAGGAAAACCTGTTCTGGTTCCCCAAAGATCTTTAGTGAAATGTTATTTCTTTTCTTCATAGATTGTATAACTCTGCAGACTTTAAGTGGAATAAACAGTTGGTTCTTCATGGAACCACCAATGTCAATAAAGAACCTTTACTTTTAAAAGTGTAACTTATATATAATCTTAATAAATTCTATATTGCTTTGGGTGAAAAACATCTGAAAAGTATAAGTAACATAAACCATGCGTGACTGCTAATAGAAGGTGTGGTCTTTTGTTGTTTGTTTGGCATCACGTCCACAGAGGGATAAAACCTTAAGGTTGTCTTTGTCTTGGACAACAGAAAGACCAGCTCTCCTTAACACTATTGAGGAGTTTGTTTGACTTCACTATTGTGTGACTTTTACTTTAACCTTTGGTCAACTCAGAAGGTCAAACTGAACAGTCTAATTATATTTTCAACTACTGTAACTAAAAGCTCTGATATACTGACACCCAATATCTCACATTATGTAGGTAATGATCAACCTGAAAGGACACTGAAATATGCAAAGATCATCACCGAAACATAATGCAAGGTTTATATATGTTTCTCTTTATGGTAGTTAAGGAATGGCCAAACTTAGACAAAAAAGGGGATAATAATATGCTTATTTATGCATTTGTCTACAAATTATTTTGCAGTATGTGCTGTGTACACCAAAATCTCTATTTTTGTGCATAATATCCTGCACAAATTTCTCTTCTACACAAACTCATGTGCAGTATATTTCAGTAAATGTTTTGTACAGTCTCAGTTTATATATTTGTGTATTCAACCCTTTACAGTAGTTATAGTATTTATATGTATAGTCAGAAGGTGAACCGATGTTTATTTTCTTATTGTATGTTTTTATTTATGTTGAACTATTATGTAGCAGCATGGTTCAAGACATGACATTCCAATCCTATATGAACTGGAAACTGATCAATCTAAATAAGGCAGGAATGTGCATATTTGTATGGGAAAAAGTGTCACAATCTTTATTTTCAAGAGTGAACAGGAGTTAGTTTTGTTCAGCCTGTGCTGCCCTCTGCTGGCTCAATAACCTCACAACACAAAAGCTCTTCCAGAGACATTTACAGCACCAAAGGAACTGAAACAGGCCACTACATCAGGAAAATAACATGAAACATCTATTTCACAAACCATTTCCTGTAAATACAATAATCTTCATTCAGCAGTTGCATTTTATTTACTATTTTAACCCTTTATTGGGAAAAGAACATATGATATCTTCATTGTCACTGATTACAATATATACAGTTTAAGTCAGAATTATTAGCCCCCCTGTATATTTGTTCCCCAAGTTCTGATTAACGGAAAGAAGATTTTTTCAACACATTTCTAAACAGTAGTTTTAATAACTAACAGTACATACATCTTTTTACAGTACATAATATTTTAGATATTTTTAGTATTTAGCTTAAAGTGCAATTTAAAGGCTTGACTAGGCTAATTAGGCAAGTCATTGTATAATGATGGTTTGTTCTGTAGACAATTGAAAAAAATATTGCTTAAGGGGGCTAATAATATTGACCTTATATGTTTGAAAAAAATTAAAACTACTTTTATTCTAGCCGAAATGAAACTAATAGAACAAAAAATATTATAGGAAATACTGTGAAAAATCCCTTGCTCTTTGAAACATCATAAAAGTCATAAAAGTCTTGTAACCCCCCAGTAACTCTCCATGGATTTTCCAATGAGTTTCAACAAGTGCCCTTTTAAACCACAGTACAAGAAACAATTACTGTCTTTGATGAATTTTGAGAATATTATTCAACCAATGAGTCTCCTCTACAAAAGCCATCTAGAGCTAAATAAATGAAAAAAAGTGCATACATTTCCGGCAAACGGAGCGTGTGTTAGTGTTTGCAGTATTGCGGAGGGAGCAAGGACTGCTGTAATCTGATCCTCTGATGAAAGTAGAGCAGCAGCTGCCCAAGGCTAAAGCAAACTAGTCTCAGCATAGCAAATCCAGTCAACTTCCTCTTCCTTACAGTAAACTTTACTGATGTAAGCAACACAGTATGCTCTTTCTGTTCAACCAGAGTGTAAAGAGAATTTTAAATATGCATATATACTGATGAACATATTCATACAGTGCCCTATGTGATGTCCGCTTCACCAGAACCACAGTTTTGCAGTTAGACAGAGAGATAGAGAGAGTTCAGATGATGTGATTTGCTCTTACCTTCCTGTGTTTGCTTGTGGGAGAAGATGGACTTGAGATGGAGCTGATGTCCAGGCTCAGTGTGGAGCTGGAGCGCGAGCGCACTGGTGTGGGGCAGGTGTCCGTCATCAGATAGTCCTCCGTCTGGATGCTCACCTGATCAAAACTCCTGCGCAACAGAGAGACGATTGTTACTGAGGTTTGCGAAAAGAATGACACCCGGATGCCCCAGTTTGGAGACAGAGAGGTAAAGTATCAGCTCAAAAGATGATAGTGGGGGTTTATAAGAGCGTTTCTGTGTTGTTTTGATTAAAGGAAGCTTCATCTAAAAAAAATCTCCTGTAAATCGTATGTATCCAGAATGACTTCAGTTTACATTTCACCAAAATCAAAGAGACAAAAATGAAAATTATACAATACACTGGATTTATTAGAATATAATAATGAAACTTTTTTTTTTTACTTTTAGTGGCAAAGATTTAAGCTGTGCTTCCAGTACACATTTTCCCCCAAAATCAGGAAGAAACCATTTTCAAACAATTAATTACACTTAATTATAATATAACAAATATTAAATACTGCAAACCTTTTTTTACTTTAATTATAAACATAAAAATAGGAGATAAACTGCTTATTTTGAAATATAGTTTTTTAATATAATATAATATAATATGATATAATATAATATAAGGTGACACAGTGGCTCAGTGGTTAGCACTGTCACCTCACAGCAAGTAGGTCGCTGGTTCGAGTCTCGACTGGGTCAGTTGGCTGTCTGGGTGCTCTGGTTTCCCCCACAGTCCAATGACATGCGCTATAGGTAAAATCATTCATTCATTCATTCATTTTGTTTTCGGCTTAGTCCCTTTATTAATCTGGGGTCGCCACAGCGGAATGAACCGCCAACTTATCCAGCATATGTTTTACGCAGCGGATGCCCTTCCAGCTGCAACCCATCACTGGGAAAGTATAGGTAAATTGAATAAATTAAATTAGCCGTAGTGTATGCGTGTGAATGAGTCTGTATGGATGTTTCCCAGTACTGGGTTGCAGCTGGAAAGGTATCCACTGTGTAAAAACTGCATAAGTTGGCGGTTCATTCCACTGTGGCGACCCCTGATGAATAAAGGGACTAAGCCGAAGGAAAATAAATGAATGAATAAATAATATAGGAACTGTGTATTATATTGAATTTAATATAACAGTGTTTTAAAACCAGGGTGCCGGGTACCACTAGGGGGCCTCAGAAACCTCAATAAATTATTTAAGAGTAAACAAGTATTGAAATTTAAGGCTAAACACATGAAAATGTTGCTTTTTCCTAATTTAAATTCCCTCCAAAACTATGGCTACGTTTCTAATAAATAAATGCAAACTTCACACAGAAACACCAACTGACCCAGCCAGGGTTCGAATCAGTGACCTTCTTGCTGCGAGGCGATTGTGCTACCCACTGCGCCACCATGCTGCCCATTTGTAACATATTTATTTAAAAAACGATATTGAATAACATAATATGGAATGCAGTAAACATTTTTAATGCATATTTTTTCTAATATAATTACATTTCTTGAAAGAAGTGGTGTCATGCTCTCAGGTTCAGAGCAAATATTATTTAAGTTCTGCGACGGCTTTGTGTTTGCCCTGCTCACTCTAATGTGTTGTGACTCTGCAGCAAGTCTTTTAGCATTACAGTGCATTATGAAGAACTCATGCCAACAGCTAACAATAGCAGAATTGTCGCTGGGGCTTTTATGCACTGCATTAAATACACATAATAATTGCCATCTAGGTGGCAAAAGGGTTTCTCCTTGAATATCAGAAAAACAGTTCTTAGAAAAAAATTCAATGCAGTCTAAGTTCTCAAAACAAAAAGAGCCAAACTGCCTTGAAAACAAACTTTTAGGTATTGTGCAAGAAATATTGGGCAACTGAATCTTTTTCCAACATATAACCACCAGGGAGCAGTCTGTAATTCGTTTTGCTTAGTTTCAAAATTCTGCTATAGGTTTTGTTTTCACTTTTTGTTCACTTGCCAGACAAATTTATATGTGATACTACACATCCCAACAACGCATTAAAAAGAGACAGCCATTGCCCCATTATTTGACAATAAAAAAATAAGCAAAATGTGATATCACGTTTCAAAACAAAAGTGATTTGAGATTTCATTTGAATGTGATTAATCAGACAGGAGAATGACTCTTCGAGTTTCACTAGCACATGTTACATTATGAGCAAAATCTGTTGAAGTGAAAATGACAAAAATGCTCAATGACAGGTTTGGAATAATAAGCGAGAGATGCACACAGATCTGCCTGCAGCGTGTCTGACTGATGGGGCGTTTCTGACCACAATCCAGTGTTCACACTCGACTCTTCACAAAGAAAGAGCTCACGTTCATTCAACGGTTTGGGTGTCGAATGCAATTAATGCCTAATGATTTTCTGGTTTCTTAATTGGATTCAACAGCCCTGCTTCATCCTGCTAGAACTGACATGTTGGTGTAAGACCTCCTAGGAATACATTTATAAAAATGATGCTTCACATTTTGGCAGAATACACAGGCAAAATCAGGAAATTATCTGTAAAAGGCGACTGCATAAGGCAAAATGTCACAGAATGTGGCGAATATTTCATAAATAAATGGAAATTAGTACATCCAATCAACTAGTGTCTGAATTTTAAACCACAAAAAGACTATTTAAATATAAATGACTTCATGACTCTTAGTATGAATTAATGACACAGTTTATTTTACTACACACATGTATGAATGACACTTTTCATCATCTGTCATAATGAACACACACTTAAAAAATAATAATAAAATGGGCAAACTAAGGGGCTCAGTAAAAAATGTAATTATTAAGTTTAACCCAGTCATAGGGTTTGTCCCTATTTTACCCAAATTGGTTTTGGAACGACCCAGTATTTTTAGGTGTCCATGATCTTCATCTCCAGAGCAGCTCTAAGAGTCACTTCACCAGCATTTATTATTTTATATGACAAATATAATTATATCGTATATGTATGCAGAAACTTAAGCGTTTTCAAAATAGGTTTAATTTAAAGAAATGTACACAGAAATATCGATGTAAATAATAATAATAATAATACAGTTATTCTGACTTTTTGGGGAACAATCCCATTATGTTCATTCTTATTTTTCACAGGTAAAAAAAATTCAAACTTGAAAAAAAGCTTTTCTAAAAATGTATTTGTATAAGCTGTAAAATCGAGTATAATAAGGTGTTTGCAATTGCAAAATATGAAATTACACAAATAATAAAATGTTAAAGTAAAGGTGTAATTATTTCAGTTCATTAGTAAAGCTTTTGTGATTGCCGACATTTACTTTAATCTTTAGTCCAGACAAATTGGAACAGAAAATGAACTGAAGGGCATTTAGCTATACGGTTCAAAAGGGGTTAATATTTCAGCTTCCTTTCTGACTGTTTGAGCCTTCTGGGCAAACTAGAGATACATGATGTGGCATGTGTGTTAGCATGGGAAGCCATGATCTCAGGGCTATGGATGCTAACACAAACAACCTGAGGTGCCCGAGGCTTTTCTTATTTCATCTGAATAAGCTCGTATCCAGTTCAAGATCTTCTTTCATCTGCAGACATCCAAGCCATCTTACTGCATACTCTCAGTTTTCTGCCTTTTCAGTCAATCGTCAACCAAGCCGGTTACAGAATGACCCAATTACACTGATTCTGGCTGTAAAATGGGATGGATGTAATGTTGTGACTCAATCGAGAAATGAACAGGTTTTGTTGATCTGCTGTACCTCCATGACTCACACACATGTGGCACTGTATGTGACTAATAATATGATGTGTACTGACCTGTCGCATATCCAGCATCATAAAAACACACCATCTGGACCAGAGTGTCCTTTGTAACTTGCACTCCTGCTTTCAATTTGTCATTTAGTACCTTTGTGAATGATAAAAGTGTCATCCTGATCGCGTCCAGTCAGCGTTTGTCCCTGACACAACTGACAAATAAGAGCTTTCATCAACTAGTCCAAAAGTTTAATAAACATAGGAGTGGCAGAGCTTTGTGAACGATGGCTGTCTGATTCTCTGTAAATCTTGTGTGGTTGTTACTGTTTTTTCAGTCTTGCATACAACAAAATGGATCATTAAAAACAGTTTTTTGTAAACTGAAATAAAGATGAAATAAGTGAAAATAGAAATAATAGCTTGAGAGTTACTTAGGAACATGAATTTGAATGTTGCCTTGACTTTTTTCTTTCATCCTTATTTTTATAGTGCTTTCCCCAAAGTAGATTGTCAAAGCAGATTACAGGTGAAGAAAAGAGAATAAAAAGCCTTGACAATAATTCAGATATTTCCTTGACAACTATAACTGGACTAATAAGTACTAAAATGACTCATATTAAAAAAGGTGAAGATAATTCAACTAAACCATATTACACAGCTAAAGCAAAAACTGAACTTAAAAACGTATCAAAATAAAAGCTAATTATTTAAATATTCATAAATGTATTTATAATAATAAATAATATAAAAACACAAACCAGTACATAATTGCATAACACTAAATCACAATTTTACAGGTTTGGAATGATACAAAGGTAAATGTACAAAAAGAAATTAAAATGACTAAAGTTGAAACTGAAATAAAAATATAGTTTTAGTTTTATTATTAGTTTTGAATTTACTAACTAACTAATACATTTTGTAATTTGTGATTTGTTATGTTTCCTCCGGGTGCTCCGGTTTCCCCCACAAGTGCAAAGACATGCGGTATAGGTGAATTGGGTAGACTAAATTGTAGTAGTGTATGTGTGTGAATGAGTGTGTATGGGTGTTTCTATGCTGAATAAGTTGGCGGTTCATTCCACTGTGGCGACCCCTGATTAATAAAGGGACTAAGCCGAAAATAAAATAAATGAATGCATAATAATAATAATACAAATAATAATAATAATAATAATAATAATAATAAATGAAATTACAGAAGCACATTAAATGAACTAAAATTACATATTTAAAAAACTTACAGAAATAATATATATAAAATTTTATAAATCATAAAAATGAAAAATATAAACATTATGCATATAATTAAAACATGCCTTAAACATAAGTTTTTAATGATGACGTCTTAAATTTTTAACAAAAATAAATGAATAATCAAACCTTGACTTTGATTATTGACCTTGGTTTAAAACCTTGACCTTGATTTAAAAAGATGATCAAAAACATACAACAAATAAAAAAATGACTTTCTAACGATGTGAGAGAGATCACACTTGTTCATTGACTTGTTCAAAGGTAAAGCAATCACTAACAGCATATGCAACCAACAACACTTGACTAAACCTATAATAAAAGGACCTTACATTTTCATTGCATAGGACAATGAATTTAGGAGGGCTGGGGTAAATATTTGAGAGAGCTTTGCACTAAACACAGACAAAGATCCCCAGCATGATCAGTGTCCCGTCAGGAGAACTGAGCCACACCTTACTGTTATGTAACACTGACATTCTGACCCACATCCACACAGAAAACAGACCTGAGCATGAGCTGCTTCTGCCATAACACTGTGTGTGTGTGTACTGTATATATATTTGTGTGTTTTACAAGGACACAAAATTCTATGACATGGGTATGACCTAGTTGTACTCTATAAAGGTGGTTTATAAGGACATGCAGTGTGTCCTCAAAAACATACTTAAACATTCAAAATCTGGCACATGTTTGCTGTGATGGTTGGGTTTAGGTTTAGGGTTATAGTAAATCCATATAATAAGCGTTTTTTTACAGTATAAAATGCATTACGCCTATGGAGAGTCCTCATAAACCACATATACAAGTGTATGTGTTCAGGTCATGCGTTTTTGTGTGTGAGTGCGCGCACAATGAAATCAAGTGACTTTGTGTACAAGGTCCACATTTTATGTTCATGTTCACATTGATCTAAGAGTGTGTCATTTGTTCTGTATTGTACATTGTCTGTTACGACCATTTCTGAAATCTCAAAAATAAAAGCGTTATAATCCATAAAAACAATATTCTGCAATACTTCATGCAAATTAAAGACTCCCACAAGGCCAAAATACAATATTTAAAGGGGAACTTCTGTCATCATTTATTTTTTGATTAAGTTCTTGCAGGCCTATAGCTTTCTTTCTTTTCAAAAATGCAATACAATACAATAACAGTAGAAGGAGGGCCAAGCTGTCAAACTTCAAAATGATAAAAACTTTAAAAGGTTGATAAAAGTAACCCAGTTAGCTTGTGCAATATATTTGGAGTATTCTGAAACCATGCAATGCGTCTTTGGTGTAACTGAAGGCTCAAATTTGACCCGTATGAAGCAGTTTTGTCGTGCCATTTTGGAGCTCAGTGAAAAAATCAGATCATCATTCACATTCATTACATAATAAAACACTTTTATGTTCTCTATTTTTCATTTAATTTGTGGAGCATATAGAAAAAGAAAGGTTTACAGGTTTGTAATGACTTGAACGTAAATAAATGATCTTTTTAAATATAACTATAAATGAGTTAATGATGAGTATAGTTAAATGTGAGCATTTACATTCGCTTTATTATCAGTGTCTAGACAAATGAATACATAAGAATGACAAATTAGACACGATCAGCTGCTGCACACAGTGTTAGCAGAGCAACACCCTTTCAGCACACAAAAACAGTTTGCATAGAGAGTGTCAAATGCATCCAGTGCTTTCCCGAAAATTCAGGAGACAGGATGAAAGAAATCATGCATGGAAAGACAAAAGTAAAGTAAAGTAAAGTAAAGTAAAGTACAGTAAAGTAAAAATATTGATGGCCATATTTTAGGATTTATTTAACCATTATAAATGCATTCAGGTTTGTTTTTGAAAAAAAAAATAGCACTAAGGAAGCAAAACTTTGCAAATGCTTACTATCAAAATACATATATATGAGTTTTAGAGGGTCATTTTAGACTAGCATATGTATGGAGCACATTTCAAAAACACTTTTGTAAAATTACAGTACATACGAAGTTAAATTGGAGTCAATATTCATTCATTCATTTTCTTTTCGGCTTAGTCCCTTTATTATTCTGGGGTCGCCAAAGCGGAATGAATTTTTATCCAGCACATGTTTTACGCAGCGGATGCTCTCCCAGCCGCAACCCATCAGTGGGAAACATCCATACACACTCATTCACACACATACACTACAAACAATTTAGCTTACCCAATTCATTTATACCACGTCTTTATATTTATATTTACTTTATATTTATATATATATATTAATTTTAGAGTAATATCTGTTTAGAAATAAATGTTTTTTTTTATAAATGTGGTTAAATTAGATCTAATTACATTCATATAGTCTAATTGGATTGTGTTAATACTTGTCTAACACAGAGTACAATCACTCACTCGCTTTATCAGGGGTCATTCAATGATATAACAAGCATGTGGTCTATGTGTAATTAACACTTTTTACAAATTAATTATAAAAGTGTGATTATCCTAAAAAAAATATTAAATGCACTAATAACAAATGTTGCTGATCAGATACAATATAGTTGTTTAAAAAATAATAAAGATTGTTATTAGAGGTTAATTCACAAGATACTGACAGGGGTTGAACTTCAATCAATATTTGTATATAACCTTTGAAGTTTTCAACAACAGCTTTAATGCACTGCAAACTCATAACAGTTGAGACTGAAACTGAGATGCTGATGTCACTAATGATGTTTTGATGTCTCCTAAAAATCTTTTTTATCCTCAAATGTCATTGAACAGAATGATCTGAAGCTCCTCACAAGATGATTTCATTTTAAACACACACCCACACACACGCACACTCAAAGGTTAACCAAATTATGGTCACGGTATTAAAGCAATGTGGTACGGTCGGTTTCACACCTTGTTTTGAAAACATCAAGTCAATCATTTTGCTTTTTAAAAATTATTATTTTCCAAAAGACAGAAATGCTTTATTGTGGTAATGGAGGGAAGAGGTCTGGTAAATGAGGTAAGGCCTTAATAGGGTTTATGTAACACTGAAATTAATTCAACTGTCATCCTGAACAAATCATGTCCACAATACAGCTCATGATGGAGAGAAAACCAGAGAAGAAGAGAAAACAGACATTATAAAGTATAACAATAATGACATCTGATACTTTTACAGAGACTTGATACCAATATTTGATGTAAATTTTGTTAAACCTAAAACAGAAATTGCAAAATAAATATTTTCTTTATTTATTATTAGTTTTTAAGACATTTTATATACACAGTGAAATAAAGATGTTTATTAATAGTTGTCTGTGGCTCATGATTGATGGTGTTTTCTGTTTATTTTTGCTTTCGAGTTGCATTATGAGACCTTCATCTCTTCTCAGACAACTATAGATTTTGAAAAGTTAACAAAGTGACCATGACATTTTAGTTTAGTCAGTTTAAACCATATATTGTCTGTAAAATAGCATACCAAAACCTGCTGCTAGTTACAATATATCATTTCAAACTACTAATAATAACAATGAAAGTCATTATGTTAAACTGCAGAGTTACATTTTCAAAGTAGTTGGAACAGAAATCATTGTGCCATAATGCAATTCAAAAGCACAAACAAACAGAAAACACCCCCTGAATCGCGAGCTATGGGCAACTGTTAATAAACAGCTATTGTACAATTTATTATACATATCCTGGTTTGGTCTTGAGAAAAGCTATTTTTTTGAGCAGTTTCACATGAATTCATCAACTATTTAAACGAATTAGATATCACTTTGTGAAAATGTTAAATAATTATGCACAGCTATGAAAATGTGTTGAAATATATGTGCATATATACTAGAAGAAAAGACTTCCAGCCTCAAGTATTTCTTTACTGAGAGGAGAGCTAGACGTAATGAGTTTAAAGGTGAACCGCTGTAAAAAAGTTGTAAAACTAATCAAGATTTAAGACTTATTCATTGTGGTGTGGGGGTATCTATGAGACTTTCACATTTATGATGCATTTTACTGTACTGTTATTTAAATGGCACTCCATGGCATTTATTAAAGTATAGCAGTCTCCATGTTAGTTTAACAATAATATTCTGATCTCAGTTAACTCTTGTTTTTTATATTCATTCATTCATTCATTCATTCATTTTCATTTCGGCTTAGTCCCTTTTGTTTTTTATATTTATTTTTATAAATAACAACATCTCATTTGGTCTCAAAATAAAGGTTCTTAATTAGCAATGATGGTTCCATGAAGAACCTGTAATATATATTTATTTAACAGTCTTCATGCTAAGAAAATGTATTCAACAATTTTGTAGTTTTCTTAATGAGGATTTGCACAAATTATTTGTAATAATATTGCTGAATTTGGATGAGGTATTGCCAAATATTGACTTTTTGCAAAGAGAATTGATATGAGATTGTATTTTGAGCTTCAAATAATAGCTCTAGTGTCTGTCACTTGTGCCTTATGAAATCAGGGGAGTGAGGTTTACTTGAGTTTCTCTAGCTGGCATCTGTTTCACATGAACATCCAAAAGATAAGCCTAACATTTATATGATAAAATGCCATCATTACTACTTGTAGCTATTTATTTGCATGAGCTGAGAAAGCCTCTGGAGCTGAAATTCAGATTTGGTTTAGGGTGCTCGCAGATCTTCAGAAGTGATGGACTTATAGAGATTGGATCTTTGAATGAACCTTTTCAGACATTTAAAGAGAAGGGAAGATGCTGCGGTGTATGTTGTTATGAAAATAAAGTGATTTTGATGATGGATGGATGTAACCCTATTGTAGGAGATCTCCAAAACCATACCATAATCCTGACCTTATTCTGCAATGGCGAAGTTAACTCGTTTTTGTAATTGTTTTAGAACTTCCGATTTAGCTGCCTATGGGAGAAATGACTAGGAAGAATACGTGGCAGAATACGGTCAAACTACTTGCTCTTAAAACGATAGTGTTCATGAATATACTGTACATAAAAAGATGAATAATATAATAAGAAAATATACATTTGTAATATCAAGCAGCAAAACAAGCTTTTTTTTAACATCTAAAAATCAATGGAAATGAATGAGACTGGAAGTCTCAAGCCAAAAGCTGCACCAACTCGTACTTGAAGAATAAGGTCAATATAGGGGCACTTTAAAAAAAGATATTCTGTTATCTTACCAATCCATTCACAAACACAGTACAAAAACAGTCAGTCCTCTGAGCCATCTACATGAGACTATGTCAAATGTATGCATGTTTGAGCTCCTAAGCTTTTCAAGATAATTCCTTTAAGTGTCTTTCCTGTCAACACACGTCTCCCTGTGTCTGCCTTCTTCTCTCTGGGATTATGTGTCTTTCTAAATGTTTCAATTTTTGGTGTCAAATTCATAATATGATGGAAATATGAGTTTCCCTTCGGCATGTGGGCTTTATTTTCCTCACTATACCATATTTCATACAAGCTGTGCTTGATCAAATATACTGAATCAGAGCATCATGTGATGAACATCTAGCCTTACAGTAAATATCACTTGTTTTCTCTCAAATTAACTTCTATTGTAAATTATATGGTAACATTACTGGTTGTAATAAACAGAAGCAATTATCAAACAAACTAAGTTTTTACAGTTGATAGTCTTTAAATAATTAAGGTTTGGAATTTGCAGGCAGCAAACAATCAAAGTAGAGGTAAACAGAGCAAGGGTCAAAAACACACGCAAGTTAAACACAAGCAACACACTCAGAAATTACTGAAGGGCAAATCAAGACTTCGCAAAGAACTGAGTGATGGAGGGGTTTAAATACATGAGCATATTGGTTTCAGGTGCACAAACAATCGGTCCCAAGGATTATGGGAGATGGAGTCCAAATGGAGCACAACTAAAATTCGGATGCTTTATGCGCATATTGGCATTTCCATTAGGCATTTTTTGCACATATGGATGGAAACAGCTATTGATTCCATTAGATTTATTGATTGATTATATTGATGGTGTACTGATTGATTCATCACTTTTAGGTATTGTGTAATAAAAATACAATAAAAATACATTGTAGAGTTTATTTCATATCAATCAATGATGATGAAAAGACCTCAAATATGAAAATAAGTTTCTACATATGAATAGCCTGGATTACCCCAGGTAATCCAGGTAAAGTATGAGCAGTATAAAATGTGAACATAATATTTATAAATTACCCAGAGTTAACTATTCGAAGAGTTATGGTTTCATTGTAAGAAGAGACATAAACTGTAATCAAATAAATAAATAATTTTATATTATTAAATGTAACAAACAAATCTAGTTTTTACACAAAATGGACAAAAAAAACAAACAAACAAGATAAGCTTTTTTTAAAAAACGGATTCCCTTTTACGTCTTTCAATTAGTGATTCATTAGTGAGTGAATAATACCGTTCTTGAGGTATTTACAGATCAGGACTGACACGTTGTCATCTTCACAGACTGCAGACAGCCAATTTATTACTGTAGATGCAGTTAAATTACTGTAATTATCTCCATACCTTTGCACTGAATAACTACATTTATTTGCAGGTATTTTACCTGCTGAACATATACAGCAGTAGTCTAAGCATGATTACAATCAAGTGAAGCTGCAAGGGAATTATCACTATTTTCACAACTACTTTTACTTGATAAGCTGCCCTATGTTGGAACACACTTGATTAAATAAAATTGTACACTGTTTGCGTGTCAACCCCTTGAGCTGGACCCCCCAAGAGCATGAACACAATTCATGTCTCTAACAACAAGAGCTTTATTCAGTCAGAATTCAGAGATGTGTTTGGGCTGGTTCAAACATCTGTCAGCGAGTGTGTAACATGAATTACGAAAGACTAGTTATATGTGTCAGTCTGTGCAAGTGTGTCTTTCAGAAACCTTATATTCACATAAAGATAAGACAAAAATATGCATGACAAGGGATGAAATTACAAGATTAATATATTGGTAGCAAAATTATCTTTTATCAATAGGTAATTGCAACAAGAAGAGCTATAAATCACCATGCAGCAGTAAAGGCTTGAATAACAATTCAAAAAAAGATACAGGTAATATTAAAACAGCAACGCAGAATGCTTTACAGTTGATTTTAGTGTAAATAACAACACCACATCTTTACATCTTTGCTATATAGTTATACTTTTTTAACTTAAACTACAACCATAAAAAACTAGAATCAGTTTTGCTGCACATTAACCGAAAGAAATAGAAGATATAGATAACTTGAATTCATTTCAATCATTTTAATTTCAGATAGTTACAAAGGAAACATGTATACACTTTATTTAGTTTAAACCTAAAATGACTCAAACTAAAAGGGAAAAAACTGCTGGATATTAGCTTAAAAAATGTAATGACACAAAAACAGCTATACTCCTGTAACTAAAAAATGAATCATACAATATATGAAATTATACAAAATATACAACAAAATAATAACTACAATTGTTACTTAGTTATAATTAAGTAACACTAATTATGGTTAAGATTCGAGTTATTGCACGTAATAATGGTTAGTTTACAATAAGTGCAAGTAAAATATCTACCAATGGCTTTTTTTAATAAATAAAGTATTACCAAATTTGATACGCCCTACAATAAAAAGGTGAATAAAGCCGTTTTCTCGTAGCTGTTAAAAGACTGTAAACAGCATAAACAATATCATCTATCTTCCTCTGGGGTTTAAGACAACAGCTTCCAGTTTTTAAGCCTCCCTTTTATTATGATGATGAAAGCAGGTGCTGATGAATGAGATTTTTAGTAATTCCCCTCGACAGTCCCAATGAAAACAACAAAAATGTTTTCAAAGAAACTTCCACTCAAACTGGTTTCACTGGTTTTAATAGGAAGCTTCATTAAATCGCAAACTTATAGAAGCATCACTTTGTCTGGTAGATATGTCAAGAAAGACAAAAAGCACTGTATGATATAAACTAAGCGAAGGAGTGATGTATTCTGTTTTATCTTGCTCACTGGGTCGTTTCCCAACCACTCTCTGCACATTCCTCCAGCATGAGTCTGTGTCCTTATAGGAACATGCAGAGCTGCTCAAGACAAAGAGCTTTTCACAAAAAAAGCAGGGTGAAAGTAAAGATAGAGAGTGCGTCCAGCCTCCAGCACTTTCCCCACATTCATCAAACTGTGCAGATATCGAAGAAAAAGAGCTGATGGTCTGTGATGGACACCTCTGATAAAAACACACTGACAGTGGCACACAAATAAAACAGGTCACACAACTCATACATGTGTACACATTTACGGATTAGTTCACCCAGAAATGAAAATTTGGTTATTAATTACCCTCATATCGTTCTAATTCTCTGAGACCTTCGTGTATCTTCATATTTTAGATTGAATGCGAGAGCTCTCTCATCCTCCATGTACCCAAAACATTGTCAAAACATTCAATGTGACTTCAGTGGTTCAACTGTAATAATATGAGGCTCCAAGAACACTTCGCTGTGCAAAAAAAACCCTGTAAAAATGTGTTTGCTCGCCACTGTTTTCCCCTCGTCAACAGTCAATTAGAGTCAAAAGCTCAACATGCAAGCATCATAATGCCCATGGTAAATGCGCACCAGGACCTGATGTGGCTGAAGAGAGGACATAGACAGTTTTCACGGTTTATTGGTGCAGAAAAGTGTTCTTGGAGCTTCATATGATGACAGTTGTACCACTGACGTCTCATGGAATGCTTTGACAATGTTTCTGTTTCCTTTTGAATGTTTTGTTACTGTTGCAGTCTATGGAGGGTCAGAAAGCTTTCAGATTTCATCTAAAATATGAAGATGAACGAACATCTCAGGGGATTGGAATGGCATGAATGTGAGTAAAATCTCTTCGAGACCTTCGTTCGGTGTTCAAAAACTCAAAATAGGATATTTTAGGTGACATCTGTGAGCTCTCATATTTTCAGTAGACAACAGGGTTCCTGTTTTTTTTCAAAGTGCAGAAAGGTACCAAAAAACATCCTTGGTATGTATCACAGTTTTAGGGTCATGGTTTTGGTACGGTATGGTAAGGTATGTGCTATGTTTAGAAAAAAATGGTTACAGATAAATTCAAAGAACAATATACCTATTTATTGGCTAACAAACACCTGAAAATTCAACAGGCTTCCTTATTAAAATAAAATCATAAGCAGTTTTTTCCACTTGCAAAAATCGAAATTTTTTATAAGAACTAATTTACATACTAAGAGGTGATTGGACTGGTCTTCGCACGTGCAATGCATGCGTAAGGTAATCTGAAGTGTACAAAGGCAAAACATTTTTGCTTTGTTGCACTTGTTTTTTGTTTTTTTATCACAAAAACCAATAATACATATTCTGAATTGCAGATCACAGGGTTCACTGAACCATAGGAGGTGAACGGGACGACTCAATTTTCTACTTTACCCTACTTTAGTGGTTCAATTGGAATGTCATCAAGCTACAAGAATACAAGAGAAACAAAACTAAAATATCTTCTTTTGTGTTCAGCAGGTCTACTGTTTAATAGGTTTTTAATGATCATTTAGATTTTCTGGTGAACTATCTCTTTCAATTGTTAACTATCTTTATTTTAAAGTGTTACAAATAATATGTTATTGCATATTGGAAAATGCACAATACAATTTTCCCTTGACTCCCTCAAAAGTGCAAAATTGAACTTCAAAGGCTGCGAATAGTAGCCAGGATTACAATGAACTGTTTATTTTTAGTGTTGCCTTGACAGCAGCAAATTTAATACAGAAACTTGACTCATCTATCAAACCAAATCTGGAAAGAAATCCTAAAAAGTGTCTACTGCATACAAACACGCATGTACTTCAGGCAAAAAGATTGTATCATAAAGATACACACATTGTGAAACGTTGGAAAAGATTGATTGAACAGAAATGCGGATAAATGAAACGAAGACAAATGTGCGTCCTGAAAACTACAAACTCATCTACTGTATGACTTTTCTGAATGGAACAACTTCTATTTCTGCTTTACAAAACTGTTAGTGTTGCAGATCCAGATGTTTGCCAACCACAGTGAGTCACTGCTCGGCCAGAGCTTTCTAATATATGCCAGTTTTAGAACAAATCTGGCAATGGTAACAGTTACTTTCTGCTGAGCTCCAGCCTATGGAGGATCTTTACTTAAAACACCACTACGCTGTACAGGTTTGGCTATTCTTGTGAGGGCCACAATTCAGAAACATCTTTACAAAACACAAATGTTATCAAACATGTCAAAAATAAAGACTTATAGAAGCATCAGTGACATTTTAACAGCTCAAAAATTGGCCAAATCATCTTTACAACTAAACATATTCAAATATGTATATATTTTTCATATATTTTAAATATATGAAAAAAAATAACACTAAAGGGAATCTAATACCCAAATAGAGAAATCACTATCTTAGATTAAATATATTTCAAATACCAAAACACGTTACAAAATGTATAATAAGATATCCATTGTTTCTATTGTTTTCATGCTGTACAAACTGTACTTTCTAATCGCCCTACCCCAACCCCATCCCTAAACCAAACTCTCACAGAAAACTGTGTATATTTCCTAAATAAAAACTCATTCTGTATGATTTATAAGCCTTTTGAAAAATGGCCTGTGTCATACCCAGTGTTGGGGGTAAGGCATTACATGTAATGCAAGCTACATACTAACAATACTTTTCTAAGTAACTAATAAAGTAATGCATTACTTAAAACAATTAAGTAAATATATTTGAGTTAC
>CAIGQW010053273.1:5332176-5356811 GCA_903798125.1 Danio choprae | reverse complement strand
GATGTCTTGGTGAAAAATAAAAACGTTGGAAACGAGTTTCAAGATTAATGTTTTGAAAATTTGGCTATGATATTATATATTTTCACTACTTTTAACCAAAATCAGAACATATTTTATGCATTTTGGACATTAATTTACAATGCAGTGTCTTGGCGCCATGAAAAATAAAAACTTTTAAAAGGTTAAGGTTTCGAAACAAATTTGTGATGGAAAAAAGATGTGATGAAAATAGTGATGTCATGTTTATACATGGGGCCTCACGGTGGCGCAGTGGATAGCACGTTCGCCTCACAGCAAGAAGGTCGCTGGTTCGAGCCTCGGCTGGGTCAGTTGGTGTTTCTGTGTGGAGTTTGCATGTTCTCCCCGTGTTGGCGTGGGTTTCCTCCGGGTGCTCCGGTTTCCCTCACAAGTCCAAAGACATGCGGCTGGAAGGGCATCCGCTGCGTAAAACATATGCTGGATAAGTTGGCGGTTCATTCCGCTGTGGCGACCCCAGATTAATAAATGGACTAAGCCGAAATGAAAATGAATGAATGAATGTTTATACATATCATGCGTTTATACCACATGTGGGCATAATCTGCATGCATTTTGTGATTTCGTTACAAAAATGACATCGCCAACTACTGATCTGGCATGCATAATACTGTTTTCATAATAGTCATTTTCATGGATCTGTGTGAATGATGATCATTTTGTTGTCATCTGACTGTACATAAAACACTTCAAACATGCTAAGGCCTTTCAGTTTTTAGTATAAATTTGTCATGTAAATAAAAAAAATAAAAAAAACTTGCATTGTCTTCAAAGACAGTTTTCTTGTTAGTTAAAATAATATTCATTGTGCAATTTGTCTGATCAATCCATGAAACTGAATATAAATCTTTAGCAGACGAGTGATCAATTCAGATTAAGCCAATGCAGCATAATGTATTTAATTTGCCTTATAACTAAACAAAGAAAAGCTCTGTGTTTGTAATGCTTTCTGTTTTGATGACACTTGCTTACAGTAGCAGGAAATACTTGCCAGTCCTCTTCGTCTGAATGCTCTTTACTTCCTTTAACGTTTGCAAATTACGCACATTATAATTGAATAATCACATTAAAGCAGACTGCTATTACGTCTCTCCTTAATCATCTGTTAGATGAAGAGGGGCAACATAACCCTTATTTTATATTTTATGAAAATTATATTTTTATATTTGTCTATTAAACTGGTTCTATGACAAATTTAAAAAAATGTAATAAATGTCTGATGATTGAAATTGTTTCCTCCATGATTGAACCAGTTTTTTTAATCCTGGAGTGATGCCAAGTATTTTTTTGCTTAATCATACGATCGTAAATTAAAGGTGCCATAGAAAGAAAAACTGTATATTCCTAGGTATAGCTGAACAACGAAAGTTCAGTACATGGTACATCTATGTTTCCTCATTCTCATGTAAATCCTGTGAGTAAAACATTCTGGTGAAAAACAGGCCAATCCAAACAAAACACAGTGTTGAAATTACTTTATTTCCTAGTGAGATTACAAAGCGTATTTATAGACATTAAATCCATCTCTAAATCCATCTCTGTCAGTCTTTTTTGTCAGGAGGACTAATGTAATTCATTACATGTTGGTCTTCCACAAACTTCATTAGCACGGATGTGACGACTAGACTATTAACAGGCATCAAAAACTTGCTCGTATTTCATTAATTTTAGCATCCCTTCATTTGCTCCCTGTTGTTTTTACAATTCAGTTTTTATTTATTGTTTTCAAAGGTCTGAATGGGCAAGCTCCTTCTTATATTTCTGAATGTATTCATTTGCATTCTACTCCTAGGTCTCTCAGGTAGGCTAGTAAAGCTTTATTAGAGGTCCCTCGGTCACCACTTAAATTGAAAGAGACCAAAGCCTTTGACAATCGATGCTCCACGTTTATCAAACACATTAAGAACATTATATTATTTTTAAGTCCAGGCTTAAGACATATTTTTATTCTATCACTGTCCCAGGCTATTAATAGCCAGTGTGTAATTCTTACTGTTAATACTTTTATTTTATGACAACTTTTATTGTTATTCTGTTTTCTATTTTTTGAATGTGCTGTATTGGTTTTGTTCACCACTTCAGTCAGTACAAAGCTGAAGATAAATGTGCTTTATAAATAAACTCTACTTGCCTAACTACGTGTAATCTTGACTTAGATATTTCATCCACAACACATAACTTGGGAGCAGTTATGGGCAGATATTACACTTTAGGGCTGCACAATATAGGACAAAAACTGACACTGCAATATTTAGCTTGTCTGTGATATATATTGCGATATGAATATAATTTCACAAGGTGACTTATAACTTTTTAGAAAGAGTTCGTCATTTTACATTGATTATTTTGTATCTGCATACAATGCAATACAATTGAACAGGTACAATTGAATTGGATGTATAGTCTTCATTGCATAAATACAATTAATTTTGGTTTATATACATTTGTAATGTCCTGGTTTAAGTTTGTTTAAATCTTACACAGTCACAGGTCTTAAAAACACACCCATCTTTCACTCTATTTTAGGGTTAAACTTTGCGATGACCCCACAAATCACATGTTCTGAACTGTGATGCTGATCAACTATAATCCTAACTTGACATTGCAGATTCACACATTGCGATATGTGCTGAAACAGTATATTGTAATTCACTTGGTCCTAAAGTGAACCTGCTCTCCATTTCAGTTGAAAAAAAATTGTCAAGTGGCAAAGCATCTACTCAATGTCTTCAAATATTTTTTTGACAACTGAAGAATGACTATTTTGCATGTGTATTTTCAGAAAGCTCATTAATATTCACAACCCTTCCAAATAAGGAAAAAACAGCTTCCCGTCCTACGAGTAAATCAATTTTGAAATATTTGAAATATTTAGCAAAACTGTTTGTGCAGTTTTTATTTCACTTACCTACAGTAACATACCATCTATGTATATATCAGAGAACAATTTAAAGAATGTATCAATGCTTTCTATGACACCTTTAAGTTTAACAGACTCGCTGAAAAGCACTAGGTGTAACGGCGCGAATTAGCAAAGAAGAGCATGCCCAAAATTCTAATTAACATGTTAGATGTGCAAAAATGTAATAGTTATTTTAAGCTCATGTGTTGCTATGCTTCTGATAACACAGGTGTCACTGGGAAACAGCAGGAACTATAAAATAAATCTCTTCACTAATTATGAATGGATGATAAAAAAAATGTTTGAGCTATTACTTTACTCACTTTCAAGCCATCAAAGATATAGGTGACTTGTTTCTGAAGTAGAACATTAAAGAAGATTTTTAGCTGAATCAGTGGTCCTTGGAGATTCATAAAATGCAAGTCAGCCGCTACCAACACTTAAGAGAGTAAAAAAACATACGGGCAAAACAAAACGAATGATCAAGGACCACGGTTTCAGCTAAAAATGTTCAACTGCAGAAAGAAAGGTCACCTACAGATGAACTATTCCTTTTAACACGTGCAGGAAGAAACCTGTTATCGAAATACGCAGATGTCTCATTTCCAAAAAGTCAAAGGTGAAGACTTAACTAGTCATGCAAAGTCTATCCGCTTAAAAAAACAGAAGCCTGTTTGTCTATTCAACAGCATGTTCTCGACATCAAATCAAACAAAGCTCGTCATCAAATGAGATTACGCAAAATGAAACGTGGTACTATAAACTGTGGTACTATAATGCACACTGCTGTTTCTCGTCAGATTTTGCTTTGTGTACAAAACCCTTGATTGTTCAACACAAACAAAGCTTGGCAAGAATTGTGGGACTGTTTTTGGGAGTGTTTTGAACGCTGGCTTAAGTCTTTGGCAAATAGCTCTTAAAAACACAGAGATGATCAGCTAAAATACAGATTCAGCAGTGTTGTGCGAGTTCAAACTGGTGACGTACAGAACTGTCCTTCCATTATGTTATGAGATACAATTCAGAAATATCTGCAGGATGTCCTTCTATTGTCTACTACACACATACTATATACAGTCCACAGTGCCTTATTTAAAGATCTTTGCATACGTTAGATAAATAAAAACTTCTCATAAACTTCACTCAACGTTGCTCACACTTAATACAAGTTGATATTGCTCAAATAATAAATAAGAATAACTTTACAGTGCTTGAGAGCAGTAGTTAATATACATGCAATACAATAAACATACAATACATTTTTACCTCAAATTCAAAAGAAAAGTGTTAAAGAAGAAATGTGCATATATTTAAATATTTTTGGACTTTTATGGCTTTTCTTTATTTACATTTCTTAATTTAAACCATTTAACAAGTGTTTAATGTTTGTTGTAATTTCGCATTCTCGATGGTATTTTTTTACTAACCTATATTTTCATAACTGTAATCATTTTATGTCAAGACAAATTAAAGAGACATATCGAACACAGACAGCATGTTAAATATTCTTGCCACTGTTACACAATGAAAATGAGGGAGGAGGTGCTTAATTGTCATGATCCAAATAATGCTTCATTGATGAATAACAATAGGCTTCATTATCTTTATGCAAAATATAGTTATACATGTCAGCTGAAAGACAGGTTTGCGAGAACCACATCACAATATGAATGTATAATCAATCAAACGTCGATATATATGAATCATGACATTTCTAATTGTTGTTATGTACACGAACAAGGTATTTTGACCTTATTTATTGTTTGCTAATGACTTAATAATAGAAATTTATCCTACTGTATCATTAATTTGGCTTAAATTGGTCTCGTAGTCAGAATGTTTTGTAAATATTTGTTAAAGCCTAAAACCACAGGTAATATATAAAAGCAGTCACTGTAGATTTGAGGAAAGATTCCAGCATATGGTGCTCATTCAAAAATTCACATAACAGATATTTGGGTAAAAGATCACCAAAACTGTGAGTGTTTATAGTTCACTCACCTGTTGTTGAACATTGAGTCCAGATCTCCGGTACTGTGAAGAAACTCCTTGTCTTTATTCCTCTTTTTGGACCTCCAGGTGGGGAAGCGCCTCTTCTTCTTCTCGCTGGGGCTGGTGGGCAGTGAGTCCGGGTGTGAGGTGACATCTCTGGGGCTCGACGGTAAAGTTACGGACGAACCTCTGAAACTCGCGCTCTCGTCTTCGAGTGAAGTCGCCAAGTGACCCTCAGTCCTGTCAGCATCCCTGCTTTCCTTAAAAGACTTTGACTTCCCAAACAGCTTCCTAATTTTGGACTTTGATACGCTCATGACTGAGATGAACTACATGTACAATTTACAAAATAAGTGTCCCCTTCAGCCCAATGTAGTGCGCACGCTTTGTTTGGCGCGCGCTGGAAGTTCGGTGTAGTTCACGCGCTCCAGAAGCTCATCAGAGGGGACTGGGCGGAGCGCGCAATTCAGCTTTGAACTTCGTGGATACTTTCTCTTTTTAACGCCAGACTCTTTCTTTTTAGAAAATAATCACAAATCTAAAGTAATATCTCACATCTAAAGTAATGTACTGGAACAGGAATCTCCAGACCTGTAGCCTGTTTTAAATCTTTTGTAAATTTACTGTGCTCCTTTAATTAAAAACAATCTCCAGTGCGCACTGTATGTCATTTGAATGTAAAAAGGTTACAGCGCAACCTGGTGGCTTTAAGTAGGGGATATTTAAAGTAATCAGAAATTAGCAAAAGATAGAATTCATCATATTCATGTTGCAATTAATTTATTCGGAAATTCCTACGCTATTTTATGTTTCGCTAACCGTTTTTTACAAAAAGGGTTGTTTACTTAAGTTCATTATAATCTTTAAGGAACAGTTCATCCAAAAATGAGAATTACCTTATTTACTCTCCCTCTTGAGGTTTTAAACCTTTATGAGTCGCTTTCTTCTGTCTCTCTCTCTCTCACACACACTCTCTCACACACGCACGCAGGCAGACGGACTATAAAATCAATAGGTGCCAGCTACCAGCATTTTCAAAATATTTTCTTTTGTGTTCAAAAGAAACTCAAATACATTTTGAACAAGTTAACGGGTTAATGTTAATGATGGCAGAATTTACAATTTTGGGTGAACTATCCCTTTACAACATTTGTATATCGTCTTTTGTATATAATGCATAGCATGCAACATATACAAACCAATTTTTCAAATTCACATTAGTAGTATCTGCAAACACTAGTTAATGCACTGTGAAATAACAAGAACAATGTGTTTATTTATAAGACTGTAAAATGAATTTAAACTGCTGTTAGCTTACGTATTATCATCCAAGAAATGACATTTTCATAGAAAAACAAAAAACACTTTGTTATTAGTTTGGTATTTCCCACTTTAAAATATTAAAGGATTATTAAAAGCAGACAGCCATGCAAGTCTCAATATCTCACTAAATAATAAGTCCTTCACTAAACAGTGACTAAATGTAGTTCTGAAGGTCCATTCTGAAAATTGTTGTATCTGTAGTCAAAACACCAGTCTTACCATTTAAGAGAAGAACTGACATGAACATATTGTACCAGATAGGAAAACAACAACAACAACTTATCTGTCAGAATGTGCTGAAAAAGTGACAATCCAATAATTACAGTAAAACAGTATTTGTATTTTACACTAAAATAACTCACTCCAAATTTGTCATAGCTGCCAGCAGTTTATTTAATGAGAATGCGATGGCAAACATGCAGTGTTTTTATAGTTAATGTCAAACCTGTTCCTTTACACACAAACAGGTCCAATCAGAAACCTACAATGAGCAATGTTTTAACATTCGGCTTCTATGAGAGAAAGAGATATGGGCTGAACAGTTTGGAGGGAGCATCTGTCCACAAAAAAAAAATAATAAGAAGAAGAAAACCCACAACACTAAAACAAACAAAATGACATCATCCACGTGACGCATTCGTGCGTGCTTTAAAGGCACAAAGCTGAAAAACAATTAAAAATAGTGGCACTTGTCCAACTTTCTAATAATGTGCCAACAATCTCTTTAACTGAACTCAAAGTGAACTGGTCGGCTGCCTTAAAAAAAAAACCTCCATTTTCACTCAACCCCCTAAATCCATTAAAGGATCAGCAAGAGTAAAAGTGGAAAAAGGAAACAACCCCCCCCACCCCCCCCCCCAACACAATCTTCCCGTTATTGTTCCCACATGGCAGCAATTCCCTCACTTCCATCAGCAGACAGAAACATCTCAAACTGAGTCTTCTGAAGTGTTGTATTTGTGTTGTAATTTAATGATGAATGGGTTTTTTTGCTACCTTGATAAAAAAAAGGCCAGATGCCACAGGTCAGTGTCACTCCACTACATTCAATGTATGAATGTATAAAACTGCTGAAAAAAACAACAATTATTTCTCAATCATCAAAAGTATTTGAACATATGGCAACCAATTTCTCATTTACAACTATTATTAATATCCTTCTCCAAATAAGAAACCAATCTTACATTCAACATTGTAACATAAAATCAAGTTTCCCGCTGAGCCTTTAAATGTGTTATTAACCTGCGAAGGCTTCAAAGCTATTCCATGTATATATATCATCTTTCTCTGAAACCATTGCTTATCTTAAAAAAACGATTAACCTTCTTTAAGTGAGATGCCCTGTATCACATTATTAAGCCAATTTTCTTAAAAAAAAAAAGAAAACAAAAAAAACCAACCAAACAAACATTTTTGCTACTATTCAAATAGGTAAGGACACTTCATGTGAAGTGCAAGTGATGTAGTTCTACCTCTAGAGCTACACAGGCATTTCCCTTCATGTGTTTCGAGCAATGGGATGAGGTTATGATAATCCAGCACTCTAAATATTAGATAATGAATCTAGAGTGAATAAGGCAGATCTATAGAGTCTCTTCACGTATCTATGATCTCAGTAAAAGAGGCCTTTCCTTCATCAAAAGGCCACAGTCGTTGCAAATGTACTACATAATATGCAAGGTGCCATTTCTGCAAACAACTGATGACTAATGTATATGATATGAACTTCATATGAAAGTATCAACAAAAGTCAGTTCTAAGCACTTCATTTCAAATTTCAATAAAGGGTCTTTTGAGACTTGCTTGCAGTGCTACACTGCTCTCTAAATAAACACTGGAGCTTTCAACACTGTTCAAATGTGTTTACATAGAAACAAAACAGAAAAACGCTTCATAACTGTTCACTTGGCAAGCTTAGAAAAAGCATCTCATTCATGTTTTAAATTCATAATAAAACAAAAAAGCTGGTGAACCCACTCTGTTATTGCTACATAGTGTGGGTGAGAGGAATAGATACGCTTGAGCCACGTGCTCACACGCTATTAGCCATCGATACACCGACAGTATCTGGCACTTCTTGCATTAACACTTAAAAAACCAAATGTGAAAATCTTTCCGCCACACTGAAAATTAAAGAGTTGTCCTAAGAGCTGTAATGGAGAGGGAGAAATCATGCATTGGGTATTTAATCTAAATAAAAGAGAAGGAAAAAAAAAGGAGTTCGTAGCTTGTTTTTTCTCTTTCTCGTGTGAAGGAAAATAAACAGTCCCAGCACAGGGAGTTGAGTGGAGGTGATTTAGCCATTATTTGACGAGCCGTTTTGCTACGTCAGCGTAGGCGATCTCGATCTCCTTGTCACTGGGACATGTGTTGGTGAACTCTTCGCGCTTGTAGGCATTGTTCAGGTACCTCCAGATGCCCGTCAGGTCTTTAGGGATCTCAAAACCTCTGTACTTTTTTGCCACCACCTATAAAACGAAAGAAAGAATATTATGTGGTAAATCTTCCAACTCACTAATTTTTTTGTCAGTGTGTTTTTGATAAACACTCCATGCTTCTTGATAAATATTGTGCAATTTTAAGTGTGCTTCATGCAGGTGAGTGGGCTTGACAAACCACCTGTAGGAGAAACTCTCTCCTACTCCGTATACTCAGCAGGATTAAAACATTTTTTTTACCAAACTTAGACTTGTCGTAGCATTTATATACACTGATGCTCTCTGATGGTTTTAAGCGTTTCTTTTATCCTCACCTGTAAGTCACTTTGGATAAAAGCCTCTACTAAATTAATAAATGTAAAACAACAACAACAACAACAACAACAACGAAAATCTATATAAATAATAATAATAAAAAAAATAATATTTTATTATGTAGCATAAATAAAGTTAGGTTACGTGTCAACATGGTGGATTTAGTGTCCAATGTAGACAGTAGCACTCCCTTTTAAAAATCTTCCCCCAGGTCTTAATGCACTAGATGTACACTAGAATCTCACCGGAAACTACAGATCATCCAAAGACTTTTCATCTACTATTTTATGCTATGAATTCTCTCAACTCACATACTGTTTTTCCCATATTATATTAGCTTAAAACATATATGCTATTATAATAAAACAGGCATATTCAGATTTAGGAAATATCTAAAATTCTCTTCAAGTTGTTACCTTGACGATGTGAAGTTTGGGCAGCAGGTTGCAGTCAGCGAGTGTCATGTCTTCTCCATCCAGGAACGTGCGTGTGGATGCCTTCACCTCCTCCATGCTGTTGTGATCGATCTCATTCGGAAGAGGAGAGCACAGGTACTCATCCAGCTTCTGTAAAGTCTTCAGCAGTCCCCTCTCCAATGCTGTGTGGCAAAGTTAGCTAGGTCAAACTTATTTCCGTCTTGCATTGTGTTAATGTCAGACATACAAAAGTAAAAAATAAATATATACTTCAAAAGCACATAAACCTTTGCAGACATTCGAGAGCTCAGTTTGTTTATAGTGTGAAAGCCAATGTTCCAGATCTAAATTTTGTTTTAGATCAAGATTTTTTTAAAATACTAATTAAACAAGTGTTACTCTTACATACAACCAGGCACTTTAAAAGTGAATTCTTTTGTTGGTGTCCATTTTTCAAGATGCAAAAAAGAAATATATAGTACAGCCTAAAAATATTAATTACTTTTGTGAAGAAAAAGTGATTACACGTGTAAAACATTAGACTAGACAAGCTTGGCACATACTGCTTCATCACAGTAGACTAACTGGGAACCTTAGAATATTAATTTTGACATACTATGATTTGGATACATTCATTCCAGATTCAAATACTATTTAGGATACAGCATAAAGAGAGTGAGAGAGTTGTCCTCTAGAGGGAGTAATTGCCAAAACAGAATCCTAGTCTAGTTGATCTTCTGCTTAGCTGCCAAATAAAGGCATAATTACACCCTGGCCAAACCTGATCCTTACACATTATATCAGCAGATTTACTTAAGCATTTCCAATTTAGCTTTAAGTTTTCAAAAAATATCTGCAAAAAGGCATGTACAGCTCTTCACAAAATGTGTTTTATTCCATTGATTCGGCCTGCAGTCTGCGCTGTCTGCTAGCACTGAGACAATGTTGACAGACTCCATCTGGAATGGAGAGGCTGTTATCACCCACAGTCAACATTTCACAAGGGTGGAGACTCTTGAAGTTAATGTTCAGGGTCACTGCCAAACTGTTGAGTTGAAGAGTCTTTGAGATTGCACGGCATTGCATCAAGGCAAATTCCTCACATATTTATCATAGGCAAACCGCTCTAGACCTTCTGATAAAGCACGGTTGCTCTATTTTTAATCAAAACTCAGTTTCATATTAATGCTGATACAGTTTGCTCTGGGAGTTGATCTAACCGTCATATTGTAGCCCTTTCTACAGCACTAAAGCGTGTAAACGAGACACTGGATCCACGTTATCTACACTACAGACAACACTGTTTACATATACAACAGGGGACATGGCAACCATGACCAGGTCTAATCTCTCAAACTACAGCAATAGAAAGTGTTTGTCCGATTAAACAGAGCTTATCAAGTGAGTGATTACTCCACTGGTAAAAATATCATTTGGCCATTTGTTCGGAGGTGAAAGAGAAAACGTTCTGATTACCCTCATTGGCGTCAGGTTTAGAGTTCTTGATAAATGCTGAAAACTTGGCAAATATATCCATCCCTGCAGTGTTGGATTCTGGGTGTCTGGCACCAAGTTTAGAGTACCTGATTAAACATACACATAAGATACAAATCAAATATAACCATTTGACAGGATGTTGACAGACACATGAAGCTCAAATATACAAGCGCTTTTTTATTTACTAACTTTGGAGGGCAGAGGATGTCTTCAAGGTATTCTTCGATCTTGTTGACATCGGTCTTGACCTCTCCATTAAAGGTGATGAAGGGAGGATGGGTTCCTGGAGCCAGATTCTGCAGATCTGCTGGTTTTCTACAAAGATAAAAAAATACAAGTGTAAAAATCAAATAATTATAGGTAAACTTCCCCTCAATGACAAATGACTGTAACAGTACTTCAACACAGCTGATCCAAGGGCTATGTAATAACCATTTTTTCATATAACAATACAAAGTCATAAATGCATACAGGGGTTTTCAAGCATACTTATATCATTATTTCCACACACACTTAACTTTGTATAAAACACTAACCCTACCCCAAAAAGAAATCTTGCTGCATTTAAAAAGAAAAAAAAGCTTCTACATAAATAATTTGTCTAATGACGTCCCCGGATATCCACCAAGTAAGAATGTGAAATCTGAAAACACTGGAGGGTTCAGAAACAGAGGGGGGGATATGTCCCATGAGGCCTTGCAGGCAGGAACAGCCTGATCTTACCAACTACAACAACAGGAAGTGATCTCACACCTCTGGCATGAGCACAAGGAGCACCCTATCCCTTGTGGTGGCATGAAGGAAAGGCCATGAGAGAGGAGAAAGCAGGTTGCAGGCAAGCAATATTAAGAGACAAAGAAACAAGAAAAAAGAGAGAGACGGAGAGAGAGACTATAGCGACAGAGAGACTATGAAGTGCTTCCACACCTAGACAGTCATTTACAAAAAAAAACAAAAAAACAACAACAACACACAAATATCAATGTAAATAAACAAATGAAAGTGTTCCATTAGAGATTTTGAAAACAACAGTCTATATAACCTTATTTAAAGATTCAGACGTCCAGCTCAGTGGATACCATATAATAGCAGGTTCAAGTCACAGCTAATATTAGCTGGCTTAACCTCATTTTCAGATGAGTTCAGAAGTTTTAATATGTTAGCAGTGGCACACGGCCGAGTGCAGGATACAATGTCACTGCTGCATCATTGTCACACTGCAGTCTTAAATTCATCAGTGAATACGTCATGTTTTCACACACAGGCACAAATATCTCATCTCAGATAACTCCCTAAGGGTCCCCATGTGGTTTAAAGCTAAACTCAAGAAAATACTGGTGGGGAATCGTGTTGAATAATATATCAAATACCATGGCAAATTTTGTTGTCAATGACAGTTGGATGATAGGTAGATGTGGCTTTGAAGTATCAAGTAAGACAGTGCTGTGCTACTTAATGGCCAGGGCAGCTCACAGATATCACATGCCAGAGGTGCCATATTTGGTTCAAATAGAGTCCTAAAGTTCTGTGGTGCAATCGCCCTGAAGCTCTGCCTTCTTTGATGTTGAAATGGGCAAATTATATTGGTTATAGGATATGAATTTTGGTCTCAATTTCTTTTTGATGAATCATCTTGCCCTACTTGATATGACTTGATGCATGTCACTATGATTAGATACTTTCTAGACTGCTGTTTTCTCATGACTGTTATTATTGGTTTGCATTTATTTTAACACAACACATTATTCACACATACTGCAGCAACATAGTAGATCACAGCAAAATGGTGCAGGAGTGTTGACATTAAAATTCAGTTTTTCCAACGGGTATTAATAAAGGCATGCTGCGATAGACAATGTTGATGGTGTTAGCAGTGTCAAGCAGCAACACCAGTTCTGTCACTTGCCCACTGTCACTGCCACCACAGTAATTTAGATATATATATATATTTATTTTATAGTAATAGTAATCTCTGCCAAGGTGAAGCTTTCTGGATTAGTTTTGTGCAGTTTTGTGAGTACAGTGAACACATATTACCATATAGTTACAATCAACAATGTCACATTTATATTTATTATAATCCAACAAAAATGTCGTGCTTGTCCAATTTATACTTCTGCGTCAACTAGTCACTGTACCCCACAGCACATTCCCTGTACTCAGAAAATGCCATTTGTTAGCATTTATACTTAAGATTTTTTTAGCTCCAAAAATTCCATCCCATATAAAACCACCTCCATCTTTTCAGCACTCTGGTTTGAGCTCAGTGATATGTTCTCTGATTGTTCTATATTCAATAGGCTAACTGGTTAAAGAGCCTCAACACCTCTCATTAACTGAATGGAAAAAAAACTTGAAGGAAAAGCAATTAATTAATCTTCCAGTTTTCTGAGTAACCCACGATCCTTCTTTTTGCCCCCCAGAATGCATATTGTATAATGTGAAGTAAATTGGGCTTTTAGACTACATGAAAAAAAATGTTACTTACAATAATCTCCAAAATCCACACTGAATTTAGCCATTTAAAAAAGCAGATATGAAAAATATATTTTATTTATAACTAGCTTTATTAATTGAAAGATTGTGGAAGGTTTTTAGGGAAATTTCCATCTACAAAGTATAATCAAGTATGTTTACACACACACAAACACACACCTCTTAAGGTCCACAGTGGTGACATTGAAAACCACACCCTTCAGCCACAGGATCATGAAGAGACGCTGAGAAAATGGACAGTTGCCGATACTCTCTCCATCGCTGCCTGCCTGAAAAGATAGAAGATTTACGATTAGTTAACTTAGATTAGTTTTAAAAAATTACAATAAATCATGGTTAGAGTTGCTCCACATCAGCTAAAATTCCAGACCAGTGTGCAATCTAAGGTCAGTTCTGTAGAAGGCTGTACCAATCGCTATATCAGATTACAGCCAGAGGAAAACTACTAAAACACAACAATAAGGATCTCGTAAATGTTAAACAACCAGCTCCATGTTACTGGAATAATCACTTTAACCCAGCAACCCACAAGGTCTGAGGATATGGTCAGTTTGACGATGAAAGAAGATAGATGGCATCTGCGCAAAGAAAGCATAAAGCATCCCCAATACAATATAATATAATATAATATAATATAATATAATATACTTTATGATTTTGTGTATGCTTTAATTGCTTCTTGATCTGTTAAAGACCAGTTCAGGCAATTTAGAGCAGGTTATATGCATGTGTATAATGAATTGTTTAGCAATGCATGTACTGGCATTGATCATGAATTACTGAAACTCAAATCCTGCAACAGCATGGGTATGTGTGCATTTTTACATGAATTCCACAGAGGAAATATCACCGAAGGAGCCCACCCTCCTCCTACACATCCCTTGGCTCAATACCACACTCCTTGTCATCTCCAACACATAACAGACCTTCATTAATTATTTCTGTCTCCCCATTAGCCCTCCACCTACTGTATCTCTAGAAACAAAAGGATTATGACTCTAGACAACAGAGATGTTCCTGTGTGTGCGCATCAGCAATTCAGATTCTGCTAATTGTGCAATGAGCTGACAGTGAGACTGAGCAGATCAGAAACAGACAGGTGCTTTGCTTTTTCCCAAAACCAGCTGCCTTATAAGGAGCATAGTAAGGCATCCCATGCACTCATAATGCAAAGTCCATTGCAAAAAGAGGAGTCAGCGTTATTATGCAACCTCCTAAAATACCTTTTTCTTTTTTTAAACAAAAATTACCATCATATTAACTGCCATTCAATCATTACCTCAGTCTTGATATGTTGTGGTGTTGCTTAAAAGCACTTGAAAGCATTTAAAGATTCTTTGAAGAATTGAAACCTTTTGAAAAGGAAATTCTGCTATTAATTACTCACCCTCATGTCATCCCAATCCCAATTTCATTTAGGTTTCGTTCATTATAATTAATAACAGATTTTTCCACTTTTGGGTGAACTAATCCTTTAGTTTAAAACATTGCAAATAAAATGTCTTTACTGTAAGTTTTAGTCAATTTATTGTATCATTGCCGAATAAAATTGTTAACTTCTTAACTTTGAAAAGTTAGTCCAGAATAAACTACATTGCATTCTAAATATGTAAAAAAATATATATAACTTAAAGGGTTAATAACAATTTCCATTTTTGGGTAAACTAACCCTTTAACCCCAAGTTGGACACAGCAAGAATCATTATTAATACAAAATTCATAAAAGGAATTTTAAAACTGTATTTGTTTGACTAATTTGTGGGCTGAATATTTTCATGCTCGAGTATTTCTCAATTCCATTGCACTTTGTGTAAAGTTTAATAACTCAGACATTTTTTTACTTCAGCTGTTGGCCATCTGTCTGTCGATGTACTGTCCGTAGGATGTGTATTTTATGAATCAGGGGTGTTGACACATGTTCACATACACAATCATCATGCCAACGTCATATTTTGGTCAATGCAGACGATGCACATATAATGCAGAGTTGAAGGTGAATGCTCAGGTGTGCATGTGCCAGATTATTACATCCACACTCATCCTCAGAAAAGATGATCATCTGTATTTTGAAAGGAATGAGGAAAATTATGGTGCACAAAAAACTAGTACATGCAGGCTTTAAGGCAGCTTACTATTCAGACCAAAGCTTAAGGTTTTGGAACTGAGCTATAGGGATAAGATATCATTACTAATTCAATGCTTAGATGAAAATCACCACCATTTACTGGATGAAAACCCATTCTGTACCACTTGGGGAAAGCATAACACAAATCACAAACAGTTTGTGCTGGATTCTAGCACATTCCCAGAGCTCTGGAAACCTCACGGAGCAGCAATGATATTTGTATAAGCTTTTTCTCCCTGCATGCTGTTTTGTTGTCAGCTCTCGTGTTATCTGGTTTCGCATGTTGAAAAGAATCCAGCAGCTCAATAAAGAACAGAAGACTTTGTTCTGGATCGTTCCCTCTCTCTCCCTCTTTCATTCTTCCAGTCTCTCACCCATCCAGGCATCCCACTGGTGTCTCTTGTTCATGCACTTTCTTCCTCTGAGATGAACAAAAGCTTCACTTCTGCTCCGTTATCACCATGGCAGGTCTTTTTGCATATGACTCAGGGTTCATTTGAGAGGCTCCTCATTAAAATACATTTAAATCTTCTTCATATACATTAATTAAGTGACTTAGATAAAATACCCCCCTGTCATTCCAATAAAGAAAATGGGATTTAGAGAAAGGAATGTAATGACTTAAGATGATTCAGTGACCCCTGGACTTTTGCCCAAAGAAAGATGCTCAAGGTAAAAGGGAACAGGAAGAGTCTCATTGGATTATGACAAAGGTTTCTATAGTGACACAAGGATGTAGAGTTCAGTCTATTAGGCCTGACAATAGACCACACAAAACAACCAGTTACACAAACTCACAGCCAAGAACTCTAACAGTATAAAGATGAGGGTTACAGAAAAACATTCAAAAATCAAAGCTTCTTCACTGTGTGCATCTGTTGGAAACATTTAAGCTCTTATTGAAATTAAATCATTCTTATTGCTCTGCATTATGTAAATGTGCAAATTGATATGAGCTGCATCTGAACAGGAAGAGGTGTGCGAGATATGCTTTAATATAAAAAAAATTGAATGCAAGTTATGCAAATAAAGTATAAATTGAAGTGTGCCAATTGTTGTCACTCGCTAATTTATGTCATGCATATAAGGGCATTGCTATAAATAATCAGTCACCCAGAAATCCTTTGTGTAATGTCACAGGTAAAACAGACAGAGAGACAGACCTTAAGTCACTTATTATCTGCAAACATCAGCATCTTTCAAGGCTCTGTTTGTTTAAATACAAAACCAAAAATGTAAATGGTTTATCACAGCGACTGCAAACAAGGGTTAATGCAGGTACACTCAGTTTTCCTGTTGCAGTACCAGTAATAACCTGCAGGTCTTCACAGCTGTGGATTCCCCAGAGGGTTTTACTCATCTGCTTCCTTCATAACAATAGAGAGCAAACAACCTCTTCTCGCACAAAGAGCTATAATAATAAGACCAATTATTAATATCAAAGAGGTGTGCAGAGAAAGCTCTTCATGTCCATGCAGAAGTTTATTTAAAAGCTTCCAAATTTAATTGCTCGTGCTGTAAACTAATTCCAGGTGGGTTTTTTTATCAAAATGTAAATTAAATAAGCCTATTCATTAAGTCAAATATCTATATAGATAAATATTGCAATAATACAAAACAAAGTGTAAAAAAAGAAAAGAAAAAAAAAGGAACAAAACAACAGGTGGGCTTTGACAAATTTGAGAGGATTGTGTTCTGTTTATGTGTTAAGCCTCCTTCTGTCTTCATTTCTCTCCTTTTTGTTTTTCTACTTTCCTTATACCTCCCCCTCTGTAAGGCCTCCTCTGAGGATGGTGGGGAGGGGAGCAGAACATATTCCAGAAATGTCCGGCATGGGGAGTTGTGTGAGGGTTTTGTTTAGATTTTGCGATGTCGACTGAAGGCAAGCATTTCCTCTCGAGACAGCTGCCAACTCGGCCAGTCTCATTTAAAACGGATTCTATTTGACTACAAAAAAAAAAAAAATACACATTTTTTAAAAAGCTACACAACACGATACTCTCACCTCGAGACACTGGACCGACTGTGCTGCATGTTTTTAATCAGCCAGTTTAGAACCCATGGTCAAAAATGAACAGCAGTAGTGTTTGCATATGTTTTCCATAGATGTTGCCCTCTTTACACATCTCTCCCTTCAGAGAGGTCTTGCGTTCTCTCAGATCCATATGACAACTCTCCAAACACAAACAGAGCCCTTTTGTTTAACACCTCTTGAAAACACATTGGGTGCATCCAAAAGAAAAGAGGGGAAAAAAAAACAGATGGCAGTCTGGAGGAAGTGAAAGAAAGGCTGTGTACCTTATATGGCAACACTGAAACCTCTAAACACTCGCATTACTCATATTCTTAATCAGGTTTAAAAAAAAAAAAAAACCCTAACTAACTGAAATGTACAGAAAAAGACATTATATAACTTTTCTGATTTAAACCTCAGCAGAAAGTTTAGGAATTAGTGTTTTTCAAAAATCCTGAATGTTTAGAATGATGCTTCTATCTAATATATTAAAGTCCCTGCAAGAATTACATATACATGCATACATACATACATAAAAAGGTTACACATTATTTTGATGGCCTAATCAGATACCAAAAGTTTCAATATTTTGTCCTTTTGTTAGCCTAAATCTGGGCAATTTATACAATGATACTGAAGACCAGCAAACTTAAATAATGTAATATAATATAATATAATATAATATAATATAATATAATATATGTTTGACTGCCTTTGTGTACGTTTGTTTAACTGCATCATTAGAGTCATTAACTGTAAAACTTTGAGGCCTAAGAATCTTTGGCATGACATGGATATTGGCAGTAAAAAGAGATATTTGGCTATTAGGCAGGTTAATCTTTACTGGCATTTGTTAATCAAAAATGTTTTTATTATTTTAAGTTTATACGGCTCGATTATCAGTTAACCATTATCTCAGATAATTACACTTAGATCGAAGAGTATTATCAGTCTCACCTGATCGTAGTTCTAAGGATTGCTAGTTGACATGTAGTTGAAAATCTACTAAATAAATTTGTTATTTGGCATTAATAAATTTGTTTCTGAATTTTATTAAATACAACTATATATTTTGTAATTCCTATTTCTAAAAAGTATCCTTAAAAAGATGCAATACATTTAGAAGTCATTTCATCCAAAACTCACAAAATATTCACTGCCAATTCGCAGTGTGCTTTCATCTACAATATATCACATTCTCTCTTTCAAGCACAGATGGACAGGGAGTCTCTTAATAAACCGCGTGGCACTGTCAGAGACAGATGAAGGATCTGAAGTCCACAAAGGAACACACACAAAGCTACAGCTGTCCAGTGGAGACAGTGAGTCATGGTGCAGTAGCTGTTGAACATGTCACCGTCTCCATCTGATCTGCGCTCTCTTTGAATGATCTCATCTCTTCCAGAACAGCTCTCAAGACGTCACAGAGGGCATCTCGCTTTGAATGCATGAAGGTGGAGCCTCTTTCTCCACAATCAGAGAGAAGTGCACATGGGACAAGCACCCACTTCTGCGCTCTTTCAGCCCTCCCTTGTTAGGGCACACTGTGAGATTCTCTGTGTGCGTGTGTGTGTGTGTGTGTGTGTGTGTTTCTGGAGGTGGGGCAGAGAGGAAGTGCCCAGTGGACTAAATTTAGAAATTCAAACAGCCAAACTCTTCACAAATCACAATGTGTTCATTCTCCAGCCCCTATGCACGATCTGACTAAAACGTTGCCTTATAAGGAAGGAGAGAAAAGAGAAAGATTAAGGAGGAGAAAGAGAAAGAATATGAGAGCAATAGAATGATATTCCATTTGAGAACTTGAAATTAAAACATTCATTTTCTTGACACAAACATGATTTGGAAACGTATGATTTTATGTACTGATATGGATGGCATTGGGATGACTTGGTCATCAACTGGAAACGCCATTGGCAAATCTAATGCCAACTTTCTATTCAATGAATCCTGAAATCAATCAATGAAGAAAAAAAAAAAAAAAGGTTTCTTTAAAAATATTTTGTGTTTTTAATACTGATTTAAATGTCTTATTTCTGAGGGATTGTGAGACACTAAAGACCGGACTAATGGCTTCTGAAAATTCTGTTTTGCAACAACTCATTTCTTTTTAAAATATAAATAAAATGTCTTTGGATCAACACGTGAAGCTATTTAAAGGTGTCAGAGATTAAAAATCAAAAGCAAATTCAGCTGCCTTATTCATATGACCCCAGTGTTATAAAATCACTTATTAATGCATGAAAAGCTATATCCAAATTTCAATTGGCAAACTGTCTGCCATATTAGCATCTTTAAACTGTACTAAAACATTTAAGCAGTTAAAAAGGCAGCTAAAAGCAGATATATGGACTTAAAACTCTATTGCAACTGAAAATACTGTTGTAATAATAAAAGCAACTAAATGGGGGGAGGGGGGTGATATGCAGACTTTTAGTTTTAATTCTGCCATTTGAATTATGCATGTATTCAGATTGCACTCAGGCCTCCTGCACACACAGTTCATGCAAACATTCCCTTAACAAAAAAAGCAGACTGATGACTCACGGCCATGCTCTCGGCCTGTCATTGGTCAACAACAATCACACTCACACACTCCATTGGACACATGCAGAGTGTCATCTGACACACACCACTGCTTGCACAATGTTGCACCAGCTGAATAAACAAGTGTTTTTCAAATGAACAAAAACATGACACCGCTTTGTTCAGGAGACGAGAGCCAATCAACTGTGAGAAACTGCAAGACTAAACACATGCAGATCAAAAGGCAGAATCTAGCCAAACTGCGATGAACACACAGGCCAAGACGACTACACTCACACACAGACAAAATCACACCTGGTCAAAAACTTGGTCAAATTTGCTTACATTTAACATTTAAAATAAAATTCAAACGCTGGCAATGTTACAGATGTCACTGTTCAATGACAATGACGGCAATGGCACACACACACAATCCTGTTTAAGCCCATTGAGTGATTCAGAGAGCCAGACAGGGTTGACACAACTGCATGTGTCTGAACTCACAATCATCTGACTGTTACACAGAGTGGAAAAAAATGACCATTCCATACTAACATAAAAAAAAGTTAACTTCTATAGGCGTGCATTATAGGATTATTATAGGATTAATAAGCAACAAGTAACAATTGTACATAGATTCTTAAAATAGATTTTTTTTTTTTTAAAACATGTAAGCTATATTTCAGACAAAACACTTTATGGTTTGCACTTTCTGAACCCTGTCCAAAGCTAAACTCTCTCAGCTGCATTAAGCTATGCATACATTTCCAATAAATGTCTCCAGCCGTGCAATATCCAGTCTGAGGGCACACGGGTGTAAGGTTTGTAATAAAAAGTCATTTTTCTAGGAGTACTTCCATTATCTGTACTTCCCAAATCAATTATGAACAAATCAAATATTTCCTGATGATATCAACCTTTCAGTATTTAAATATTGAAGTAAACATGTATTTACAAAGCTTCTGGTTTAACTGAATATTCTGCATTAGTCAGATGCAGATAAACACACATTTCCTAGTTTACTCAGAGCTGCAATAAAAGAGGAGTGACTGGCGTGACAAACTTTTCATTGGTATAGAAATAAAAGAGATGCCTACACAGTAAACCAATACGACAGGACACAATGGAGCTTCAAACAAAGGGATGAAACTTCATGATGGCTCGCTATCCTGGAATAACTGTAATGCAGCTTTCTGCTCAAATATGAGTCGTCTGTGAATGAATGCGACTGTCTGAAGGGCAAAAAGAAAGAGAAGGAGGAGGGGTAAAGGAGGTCGAGTATGTCTTTTGTCCTTTAGACTGTTGAGTAAGGGCAGATCACATGCTGTGAAGACATTTGACTCTTGTGCTACTGGGGTCTTAAAACACTAAGAATATGGCCATGTCTGTGTGGTCTAACAGTCTTGTAACACCACAAACACAAGGTAACTTTTTGGCAATCAGAACTGACAATTTCACACCACTCTTTTGAGGCATTTAAATGCATATGTTTGTGTTGACATCTTGGCAGCTGATAAAAGCCCGAGTTGCATATTTAGTCCTTTGAAAAAGACTGACCGCACAAAAAACTAAACTGACTCTGTGAAATTAAATATGCATTGGAAATGTGTTTCAGCCTACACATTTTTGTGAAACTGCAAAAACAACATTTTAAAATACATTTTACTGCAGTTTCAAGGTGAAATGAATGTGACCGGGCAGTATGTCATCCACAACTTTTATTCCTTTTCACACAATGATACCCACAGAAACATACAGATGACCAAATGATTTTTTTTTGCACAACACCAAATAAATACCACAAAACAACTTAGTGTATGATTTGTAAAGAAATACATTTGCCTCACCCATCTATCTCCATATGGATAAAGCTACTGGTGTGGTCAGTTTGCTTGGTAGCTCACTTTGTATAGCTTAAAGGAGCTAATAATTTTGACCTTAAAATGTTTGTTTGTTGCTTTTATTCTAGCTGAAATAAAACAAATAAGACTTCTCCAGAAGAAAAAAAATATTATGAGACATACTGTGAAAATTTCCTTTATATATATATATATATATATATATATATATATACACACATTCATTAATTTTCTTATTAATCTGGGGTCGCCACAGCGGAATGAACCACCAACTTATCCAGCATATGTTTTACGCAGTGGATGCCCTTCCAGCCGCAACCCATCACTGGGAAACATCCATATACACACACACACACACACACACACTCAAGCACAATTTAGCTTACCCATATCTCCTATACCCCATGTCTTGGGACTTCTGGGGGAAACCTGAGCATGCATGCATGCATGCATCCAACCATATATATATAAAAAAGCAAAAATAAATGTAAAATCAAGATTAAATTATATGGTCACAGTGAACTTTTCTCTTCGTATGCTTCTGAAAACACTACTGTTTGGGTTTTGGGAAGGGTTAATGGTTCGCGGGGGGAGGGGGAGTCCTGTGTATCTGAAAATGTAGAACTGGACGGTATGACCTAAAATCTAAATCTCTGCAAACTGAACACTTTACCACGATTTTGAATATTGAATTATTATTTTATTTTTAATGTAATTATTGATGTACCTTTTTTTTTTTTTACATTCCAGTTTTTTTTTATTGTTATTTAACAAGACCATATATAGAAGTATATAATACAGAAGAAAACATGCATTGCCATATTAATAGAATATAACACAGGAAAAAACAAACAACAAAAAAAACAACAACAACGCAATATTAAAATAGTAATATTTAAATAACATATCTGAATATTAATTTAATTTTCTGCATTCTCTCAAAAATTCTGTTTTGATGAAAGTGTGGATAAAAACCTACATGAGCGCTGGCATGCGGACAGTTTTTTTTAGCAGCAGTGCATATGAACAATGCACTTACCACAAGGCCAGGAAAACTCAAGTGATCAGTTTGTCCACATGCGGTAATGCGTTATTAAAAGGGGAAATAATAACAACAACATGAAAAAACAAAATAACTGACATGGGGAAATTACATCGATTAAAGGTGAATTTCGGTTTCTTTTTGTTTAATCGTCCAGTCCTACTGAAACATCCACCAAATGTACCCCAAATAACGCATTACAGGTTCGCAAAAATGTAGATGCACCCTGTATTGGATTTGTCATCTGAAACATGCAACGAAATGCAACCAGAGTTATGTATTTTACATTTTGCAAAAATGTAGTCTGAGGCACACATTTCCAATGAGCCTGAGCTGATATTCTGAGCTGTACCATAATCCTCTAAAGAAACATGCTCCTCTCTTGATGTTTCAACTGTTGACAGAACGTGAATGAAAAAAAAACATTTTACAAGTCAGCAGATCCTGTCAATTGTCAAACTGAGCAAAATGTTCCCTTAAAAAAATGCATAAAAAGCTATAAAAATAAGGCCAAACTATGGCCTTGAATACATAAGCAGTGATTAAACTATAACTCTGCAGTCCACATGGAACAGTCACTAACATCAGTGTAGACAAAAGTCAAACCAGAGACAAAACGCTTAAGTCATCTGACTTTGCATGTACTCTAAACAATAATTAATCTAAAGAGCCAATCAAGGCAGAGCAAACGTTATCATGATTGCATCATCAGTACCTGGACTAAAGCACCTGAGTGACAGTGGCCTCCTCCTGCTGAGTAAACATCACCACAGTCACACGATGAACTGGCTCACTTTCAAATTGCACAACTAGGTAGAAAACTGGGAAGATCCAAAAGTTTAGAGAAAGTGTGAACAATTAAACTAACAAACACAGCTTGCACCACAGTGCTGGGATATTTTGGTTGGTGGTTGCTAAAGTGTTGTGGAGCTTTGAGGAACACTTTATTATACAGTTGCTAGGCTGTCTTGGGTCGTTGCTTTCTTGCACAAGTCTCTACAAATGTGTGGTCCCAAATTGTGATTTAGGTCCCTCCTTTGAAAGATTTAATCACCCACTTTATCGATTACTGTAGATTCTCATGTAGTCAATTGGATTCAAACAGCCTTTCTCTCCGCCTGTCGACCTAATTCTTCAACATTACAGGACGTGTTATTGAAGCGTGCTTGCCAGGCAGGATTTAAACTTTGCCACACAAAATAAGTTTGGTTTGAAAATGAAAAGAAAAAGGGTAAAAATTACTGTTCTCCTGCTAGTCTTATTTGCTTTGAGGTATAACGTCACAAATATCAAGCCGAAGCAGATTTGAAGAACTTTTTTTTTTTTTAAACACAATTTTGCATTTAAACAGTGAATGGGGCACTGGATAACTTGAAATAATAAAACAAAACAGATCACTTAATAGTTTTTTATATAAAAGGTTAACTATTAGGTATTTTGTAATACATATTTTACTGTATAATTAGGCATAAATGTAAGAACAGATTTTGTTTTCTATATTTGCTTAATCACATTACTGGTTCAAACTACACAACTTTAAAGAGGCTTTTAGAATGAAGACAAACAAAAATCACAATGAAACATGGGCTGATATGAACTGTATTTTAAAATCTGTAATATCAGCAAAAATCTGTAAACAATGTCAAATGCATAT
>CAIGQW010053273.1:5312500-5331776 GCA_903798125.1 Danio choprae | reverse complement strand
ATATAACAATTATTTGGTAAATACATTACAAATACGAATTCCCCTCTAAACATCTATTATTTACCACTCTTCTACACGTTGCCTTGGAAAACCAAAATAAGCCTGCCATCCGATTACCACGAGACCTGCAAATCCTTGCACGGACCAAGGCTTCATTAGTGCTGCATCATACACTATAGAAGTCGCATCAATTTAACAGAGGCTGATCCCATTAAACCTCTGAGGCTGATCTCTCAATCTCAAATCCATTAGAGAACACTGCAGGACAAATAGCCAACTAAAATAAAGACAAGATTGTAAACCAGCAAGATCAGATTCAGTCACCAAAAAAGAGGGGTGTGCAGACCCTCTGGGAAATGCATTGTGTATGAATACACGCTGCAGTGTGCTTTGCTGCGATCAAAGCAAAAATCTGAAAAAGCACATGGTGGTGAAGATGGCCAGCAGGTGCGGCTGTGCAGAGGGAGGGAGGGAGAAGACTGCATTATCAGCCACTAGCAGGGGCAAGGTTTGCCTGGTTACGATGGCAACAAAGGGGCTGGTCCTGCTGTGATGTTGTGTGGTAAGAAAAGGTGCAGAACAAAGATGCTTTACATACATGCTGTTAATTATGAATGAGAAAGACATAAAACGACAAAAAGGGAGAGGGGGAGAGAGAGGTCACCATTATCTATCTATTGCAGTGTGTATGCAATTTTAAACAAATAAAATGAAACTCTCTTTACCCTGGCACCATAGAAACAAAACACAAACAGCGCAAGTATCACTGCAGCTCATCTGACATCAATGCTGAAAGAAGGTGGCCTGCGGTCTCCCTTCATGCTGTTCCCTATCAAAACCACAACAGCAGGAGAATTGTTTTATAGCTACTCGTGCATTAATTTTGGCTGCTGATTTGCTGTTCACTGAACTGTCAAGTAGGAAACGCTGCTGTGTGGTCAAGCTGAGAGTCCAAATATATGATTACCTGTGGTTATAGACAATTTCCGGACTACCTCATTCATAAAAATCGCATCACATGAGGTAAGTACAGCATCACTGAGGATGTCATCAGACCAATATCAAGCAATCTGTCTCAAATGGGCATTTAAGTTGTCACTTTTAAGCGCTTTTAAACACACTTAATCTTTTTTGAACACAAAAGAAGATATTAGGAAGAAAGCTGGAAACCAGTGACCATTGACCTCCATAATATTTGTTTTTCCTACTATGAAAGTCAGTGGATGCAGGTTTTTAGCTTTCTTCGAAATATCCACCTGTGTGTTCAACAGAATAGAGAAAATATAGGTTTGTAAACACATGAGGAGATGTAAATAGTGAATATGTTTTTCGAATACATGAATACATGTCTCTTTAACATAAATGATGACTAGATTAAGTTACTTTTAGCCTCTGTTAAGAAGCTTTTGAAGTGTTCGTAAACATATACAAAATTTGAAAAAGGGTTTTCCAAAAATACATTTAAATAAAAAAAAATTATTCTGGAATATTTTAACATTTAAAACATAAAATTGAATATTATTGGGGGTTTGCCTCGCTTGGTTTGATCTCATGCTCCATTCTGATATAAATAAAACACATGAAGAAGACTCCTCAGATTTCACGGGGTCTCAAACTAATCAGTCCGTTACAAATCAAGACCTGTATTAATGAGCTTGTTCTGATGTTTTGCAGCATCACTTCACAACTCCCGAAAAGAGCTGACCTATACAAGTGCCTGATGTGACAAACTGCCGTTGTTTATTGAATTATTTATTACAGTCCATTTAATACAGCAGGGGCATCCTTCAATTAAAGCCTCTGCCATCGTAAACGCTTGGTCAGCAATTTCATGACTGAAATCCAAAGTCCTCAGAGTTTTAAATGCACTAGTAGTTCAGTAACCATGTGGTTCAGAGAAGAGTGTTTGCTTCCAAACAGACGTGGGACCCCAATCAACCCCCCTCCCCTCTCCACTCTCTCAGTAACACTGTCCCCTCCTCCATTTCCCTTCTCTCCCTCCTTTCAGGAGTTTTCCCGCTCTGCCGGACAGAAGGCCTTTGGAGGGAGAGAAAAAGAGGAGAAAAGCCAGGAAAAGAAAGAGGGCGGCGTGATTCTCAGCAGTGGAGAGGAATTCAAATAATTCCACTTTGATTACTCAGAGATCCAGAGGACCAGATTCCTTCACTTCATTTTACATTGGGAGTAATGTCTTATGAGGCACACAAACAAGAAATAGTCTCTGGTTACATTAAATATCCCACACTGATGCCTGTGTGCAGTTAAAATAAACATGAAACGCTTAAGATGGCAAAACACAATGCAGAAGGAAAATGAAAGCTGGCTTACGAGTTGTTCATTCAAAGGGTTTCACATAGAAACACAATGTCATTTTTAAATATAGATTTGAATCATGGCACAGCACATGTATGCTCTTTTTGGCTCGGTTTAGTGTAAATCTGCGTTACTTTGTATTCTGCACCGGACGGATTTCCTGCAGTCGGGATTGGGAACTGCAGATGTACATTGTTGTAGATTTCCCATGCAAATCCGCGTGCTTTGTGCTTTCAGCTGAGGGAGTAAATTCTTATCCCTTTATTTTACTGTCACACATAATTATATGAATAACATTATACAACAGTGCATGGAGGGATATTGAGAAAACGCCCATCTGACATTCAATGTCATCATTCACTCCTCATGTAAAACAGAATCGCTGAATCACAATTCTGACCTTTGTTTTGGACATATTAAAGATTAATTTGTTGATGTTAGCTATATCTGTGAATATTTTATTTATCGACAAAAACCAGAACTGTGATTCAAATGACAACAGAAGCCTGTAGTTTGGGAGGTGTGGGCTGAACGTTTGGACTGACAGTCTTGGTCACCATTCACTTTCATTGTTTCTTTTTTGATCACCGTATAATAATAGCATAAGGTGACCGAACTTCTCGTTCACAAAAGAAAACTATTTTCGGGGAGTATTTGATGGCAAAACGTTCATTTCTGGAAGTATTGTCTTTTAGTCGTTACTTAGCCTATATCAGTAGAGTTTGTTAGTCAGAATCTTACCTTCACAAAAAGCTCGATGACGGGCTCGTTATCCCCCTTCAACCCGTTCTGAGGTACCGAGAGAGACATCCCGAACTTTTGTTTTTACACGGGCGCCTTCACAACAACAAACCTCGATTTCTTCACCTTTTTGTACAAAAAGTTTTGCTTTCACGCCTCCCTTTTTCTCGGGTCGAGTTTTTCGGACACAAAAAAAAACACTCTGCGGTTTTTCCAAGTACAACAGAGTACGTTAAAACGAAGAAAGGCGCTTTTTTTCCACGAGGTCCTGCCGCTGCTCAGAAACACATCACTGAGAAAACCCGACGGAGTCCGCTATGTCTCCTCCTCTGCTTCTCGCTCAGGATGGCGACGACGTAGAGAAAAAAAATCTACGGGAGTATTTAAGGAGGTAATGTCATGCGCAGTGGGCCGAACTCGTCTGGCGCGAGCAGAATCGGTACCGTGGGCGTGCACTGGAGCCAGAGCTTCCCGAAGGGCACTGCAAGTGTCGAACTTTGTATGGCTAACATTACCGTTAAAGTACAAGAAATCAGTTTTAGTAAGTGAATTTACCTTAAAATGTTTTGTTAACAACTAAAATTAATTAATGGTAATAACAGTGGTAAGCGCTATAGCGTTGGAGGAATCTGGGTGATGTGGATTCACTAAATCTTCTGTACATTTATCTAATGAACATTAGCTAATTGTTTCCACTAAAGAATTTTTCTAATATTTATCTTGATATAATGATATATCTCCCAGCTTCCAAGTTTAATGCATGCAATTTTGGGTTAAGTTGGGATTGAAAGATAAAATAAAAATATATATTAAGTTTTAGGTGCTTCAGGGGATCTAAGCAATTTGGTTTGTGAACACTTTTTTGAACACATGAAACCAAGACTTAATTACAAAGCCACACTTGTGGGGTGTTTAAAGTTTGACAATTTGTACCATTTTAGATTTAAAATAAATAGAGAAACTATTACTTATTGAATTGAGCTTAATGTGATTACACCCAACTATACGGTGACTACAACAACAATACAAATGCCATATTTTTTTCTTTTTGAAAGGATCATCTTACCTGAAGAAACCAAAGATACATTGCTCAAACATACAATGTGAGGGTAATTTGGTTGTTCACATTTTTAAGCAAAAACACCCCAAGTTGGGAAAAAAGCAAGTGTTCCAGATTCAGTTCAACCAAAAACACTGCACATAAAAATATATTTTGATATCTTTTATCGCACATAATGGAAGTAAATGGCAAACTCCTTTAAGATAGTCTTTGTTATTACTAAATATCTTCCAGCACAATGCACAGTCAATCCAGAAACAAAGCTCTCCAGCACTTAGCCTGACCTCTAGGGACAGTGTAAAGACAGATTGCATGTTTACACCCATGTATTCCCACAGAAGCAGGTGGCATTATAAAATAACAACCAGGGCAAAACATTGCTGCCTTAGGCTGTTTTTGCAGATCAGCCACTATTAACCACATTACACTATTAAAAAACTCACTGAGCTTTCATCTGTGGCTAGTGAAGACTTCACGTTGCTAAAAGGGGGAAAAAAAGAAAAGGAAAACATGAACAGCACTAGATTATCATGTGTCATTACCAGACCCAGGACACCACAGGGTTTCTAGAGAACCCAGTAAAAATGAACTAGCAAATATATGCAAAACAGTCTGTTTGCATCCAAAATGTAATGCTGTCCACATTGTTAGCATGCTGGACGAGTTTGTCATTTATAATCATAACCATTGAAAGTGAAACAAATCAAAATTGCAGCTATACACAATTATGCAATCAAAAAAAGGGATTTGAAACATTTTTTTCTTTCAATTTAATGTGACTTTCTTCAAAGCCAGAAATTTCTGCAGGGTTCAACAATTTCAAACAACTTAGGTTACAAAAAAAAGAAGAAAGAAAAAAAAAAAAAGATGAAAACAGACTTTGATTTGTTCTCATGTGTACAGTAGAGCTCTCAAGCACTGCCACAATGCTCAGATGAACACAGAGCAGTTTTACTTTATGGATCATGCACACAAGAGGACAAACACCCGGGGGTCTGCCGTCCATGCAAACAAAACTCTCATAAAAAGTCCTGCGGAGGTTAAGAGAGAATCCATAGGCTAACTCGTACATTATTAACTCAGAACGGCAAAAAAAGCTTTTCATATTTTTTTCATCATGACTGTAAAAGCAACACAGTAGGTGAGGGGGGTGGGGACTAAAAAAAGTTTTGTTTTTGAATAAACATTTTCTTTTTTGACAGTATTTAAGGGTGGAGGACAAAATCGGGTGGAGGACAAAATCGGATGGAGAAACTTGAGCTGCTCACTCATTTCTATATCATAACACCTCAGCAATAAACATGCCAAAAAAATAAAGAAAAACAAATCCAAAACAAACAAAAGTCTAGGGTGAATTTTAACAATTTGTACATTCTAAAGCTGAACCAACATCAAACATTTAAAATGCAGAGAGTGGAGGAGAAAGAGGGAAATGTGGGGTGCAGGAGAGATGCCCTCAGGACTGAGACGATGGAGACATCTGGGCCTTCCTCATTGAGCGGAGAGCTTTCTCACGTAGGTGCTTCTCCAGATCATCCAAACTGTCTTCTACTTCACTCTCTGATTCCTTCAAGAAAGGTAGCATTAATTATGTCTGACTCAAACGTAACAAAAAGTATGTTTAGATTTTACATTACGGACAACTCATAAAAAAAAAAATAGAAATAAAATCATAAAAAACAGATCATAGAAAGGATGCACTGAAATGGATCAAAAGCATCAGCAAAGACCACACAAATATTAACCAATGGTTTTCAGCTTTGATTATAAAAAAATATATATTTCAGAATGATCATGTAACATTGAAGACTGGAATGATGACTCAAAATTCAGCTTTGCAATCACAGAACTAAAATACATTTTAAAATGTTAAGTGTCATGCTTGCTTGTACCGTTTGTACATTTTTATCTAAGAACTACAGGCTCTGTAAGCATAAGAGACTTCTTTAAAAAAACATTTAAAATGCCATTGACTCCAAACTTACAAAAAAAAAAAACAGTGTGGTAAAAAGAGATATTTCTATCTCACTGGAGAATCTGCTCTTAAACAGCTTTAAAAGTGTAACTTCACCTTTTTCTGGTCAGAGTCTGGCTCTGCTTCCTGTCCGTGTCCTCCTGTAGCCCCACCACTCTTTTCTTCTCCACCCTTCTCCTTCTTTTGTTTCTTATGCTTCTTGTGTTTCTTATCTTTCTTGTGTTTCTTTTCTTTCTTCTTTTTCTTCTTCTTACCCCCTTCTGCATCAGAGTTCTACAGGACAAACAAAGATATTTTGCAAGTTGAATCAACAGCTGATGAACAACAATTGATGAACAACTTTTTTTTTGCATTAAGGGTGTTCACACTGGTTGTTCGGTTTTTTTGGTCTTGACCAAACAAGAAACACACATTTCGTTTAGTTCAAACTTTCAGATCTAAAACAGCTCACACTGTATGTGCGTGCATGTGAGGAAACCTCTGACCTTAAAACCTGTGTAAAAGTAGAATTTCTCCAATATACACACAAATGAAGATCTGCTCCATGTAAATGCAAATCCAATGCCTATATTGAACCTATATTGAATTAGGAACAAGGTGACTAGGATGAGAAAAATCAGGTCTTCATAAGAATTGTCATTGAACCTCTTTTTTGGTGTGCATTCAGATAGAAGCAATCACTTAATTGAACAGCATTAACAGAGCAATCGCACACTGTAATCAAACCCAATTTTCCAAGTGTGAGCACACCCTAATTTGCTAAAGGTAGACCCTAAACCACGTTTTATTAGTTTTTATTTCTAAAAAAAATAAATAAATAATTAACTGAAAACTCTAGAAGCTAAAAACAAATCTGTCTTTAGGAACCTCAAAGCTCTGTAGATGCAATCAGAGAGAACCACAACTGCACAAGTGGCATACCTTGTTAGGTGAAGGGCTTGGGGAGACACTGCTGTTCTTTTTAGCAGGTGGAGGTGGGGAACGGCTAGCTGAGCGAGAGGGTGAGATTGAAGCAGGCCGCTTCTGAGCCGGAGGAGGAGGAGGAGAAGCAGATGTTGAACGTGAAACCTGCCTCCTTTCTGGGTGCGGACTCTGAGAGTCTCTACAAATGGACAGCAACAGTCAGAGAGTCGCACATCTGCATTGCACAAAGAAAATAAATCTCTATAGATAAAATACCTTTGCGATTTGCGTGGTTCTGGAGTGCGGGAAACCCTGCGAATAGGTCTGGTGCTGTGTGACGGGGATGTCTGCCGTCTTTGTCTCTGCGGGGAGGAACCAGAGGCTCCATATCTACCTGGAGGACTGGAAGACACTCGAGTAGTGTGGACAGGGGGAGAGGAGCGGGTGTCTCTGCCCCGTTGGGCTGCAGGGGGATTTGGAGAGTTTCGACGGTGGCGAGGTGGAGGTGAAGCAGAAGAGGGTGGGGTACGTCTTTTTCCTGGACTACTGCCACGACTCCTTTTGGGGGATCGAGAGGAGTGGGGAGGGGTGGGCGACCCTCTATGTTTGGGCATGGGAGAAGGAGAACCTCTACGATGCGGGGCAGGTGAGGGAGAATCCCTGCGTTTAGACACAGGTGAAGCACATGCTCTACGTTTAGACGTGGGTGATGGAGACCTTCTGTGTTTAGCCACAGGGGAAGATGACGTTCTGCGTTTTGACACAGATGGAGACGATCTGCGTTTTGACATTGGTGATGGAGACTTTCTGCGTTTGGAAACAGGTGATGGAGACATTCTGCGTTTGGGGGGAGGTGATGGAGGTATTCTACGCTTAGATGTGGGTGAAGGAGACCTTCTTCGTTTGGGAGGAGACCCCGATGAGCGTCTCTTTTGGGCTAAAGGAGGGGAGGGGGGACTGTATCGGCGCTGAATTGGGGGAGTAAAGCGCCGGGGAGGTGGAGATGGAGATCTGAGACCAGAAGGAGAGAAGAAAGAGGAGTTAAAGCAAGAAGCATTTCAAACCAAATCCAGACAAGCTTTTGAACTTGAATGAATTTTACCTGCGTCTTGGGGGAGGAGAAGGTGACCTGCGGCGGCGAACAGGAGACTGTGAACGATGTCTACGTCCAGGAGGTGATGGAGAACGTCTCTTTCTGAAGGATGAGAAACAAGAATTTCATACAGGGACATCTATTTATTTAAACTCAATTCATTTAAAAGATTAGCACGTTTCTTGGGGGATTTGAAATGAGGGAAAGTAAATGACAGTAACATGTTAGACTTCACCGGTTGCAATGCATTATTGATCTACTAAAAACCCACAACTACATGCTTTCGGTTTAAAATCTTATAACTTAAGGTGTAAAACTCAAACTTTTTTGTGACATGTTCAATTTGGATGGAAATATACTGGGGACTGAGCAAAAGCTTAACTTTAAAAAATAAAATAATTAACAATTCAAACAGAGATGTAAAGCAGATGCAAACATTGTTGATTTTTACCTTGGGGATGCATCTCTGTGCCGCCTCCGTGGTGATGCAGGTGAATGGCTCCGTCTCCTCCTGATTTCTCCATTCCTGGCACCTGCACCTCTATTCTGCCTCCTAGGACCTTCATCTTCAGATGAAGAGGATGAACCTGTGTCTAAGCAAACAATAAACCCAACATGACTAAAAGCTTTAAATGAAACAAGTACTAGCATACATTTTCCACATCCAACACAATTCCTAGAGCAAGTACAAGTCTGAGAAGGGAGAGAGAAGGAAAGTGAGGGACAAATGAGTGTAATTGGAGAAAAAAAAAAAAAAAAAAAAAGTGGTAACCTGAAGAGGATTGCTGATTCTGTCTGCGATACTGACGTCGCTGCTGGACAGAATCTGCTGTTGACCCTTTGCCCAACTTCTCCTCCTCTGAAACGCAAAGCAGTGGAGTCCATCAGTGTCCAAGAAACACCCTCATAACTTTACACCAACACACACCAATGGTGTACAAAAACACAACCACACACCCATGTTACATGCACCCACCTCTTTAGCTTTGAAGTGAACATAAGAAACTTGTAGCACAAGAGTTCCTATACCATAAGTTCATCACATAATTCCTACAAAACTCACAAGCAACAGTTTTTCCAAGCGTAAAAGTCAGAGAGACTTCAGCAGCCTGCCAGCTTCTGACTATATTTACTTCAATCTGCAAACCTTTCCGAAAAAAAGCCTCTTGAAGAGCCAAACCTCACCTGAATCTGATGCATCAGACCGTCTGGGTTTGGGAGAAGGAGAGCGAGAGTCGTTTCTTCCAACAGGCCTGTGCTTCGCAGCTGAAATTTTTAGATGGATTACAGTCAGAATCACATCACATCACTGCTAAATATACAATACTCAACATGCCAATGATATAGAACAGTTTCAGATTTGCACAACAATGTACACAATCTATAATCAAAGGTCATTAACTTTCATTTAAGCCATTTTAAATAAAATGAATTGACTTCTATGATGCACCTGAAGGGCTGGTGTCTGGTCCTGAAGGACTGCGGCCTCGTCTTCTGGGGGGGCTGGAGGGGTCCATGCGACGTGCAAGTTTTCTTGGCGGAGTCGCTGACCCACGTTTCCCTGCTCTCTTGTGAGGCGACCGAGAGGAGGAACTTCCTGATGAGGAGCGGGAGCGAGAGCGCCGCCTGGTGGACAAATAAAGAGTAGGTGTAATTCATTAGTTGAAATGATCAGACTATTTTTTACAAATCTGATCAAAAAGAAACAAAAATGGTTATAAAACTCAGTCACATCAGTGCGGCTTAACAGTAGAATTAAAATATTTTCAGTTACTTTGTTTTATATTATATATGTGTGTGTGTGTGTGTGTGTGTGTGTGTGTGTGTGTGTATGTATGTAGGCGTGTGTGCGTGTGTATATATATGTATATTTATACACACATACATGTATATATATATATATATATATATAAATAAAACATTAGCCTTCAGTATCTCATGATCCTACAGAAATTATTTTAATATGATTATTTGGCTATGAATAAATACTGCATTTCACTATGAATGATCTGTGTTGCTTTTTTTCTGGATTTTTTGGTAAATCAAACATTCAAAAGGACAGCATTTATTTGAATAAATTTTTTTATCAAGTCTTTATCACTATTTGATGAATGCATCCTTGCTGAATAAAATATTGCAAAAAAAAAAAAAAAAAAAAAAAAAGAGAGAGAGACTGACCTGCGGACAGGTGAGCGGCTACGTCTATGTCTAGGGGGAGGCTGACGTCTAGGAGGACTCCTACGTCTCGGAGAGATTCGCCTCCTGGGACTCGTTCTGCGGCGAGGAGAGAATGACCTAGAAGCAGAGATATTACTTTACCTGTAGTTAAATCACTTAAGCAGGTAAACAAAGAAAATTAAGAAAAGAAATAATGTGACTTTAACAAACATTTCTCACCTAGAGCGGGATCGAGGTCGTCTGCGTGAGCGAGGTGATCGAGAACGAGAGCGGTGTCGTGGACGATCTTTGCGTCCATCCTTCTCCCTGTCCCTGGGTTTGGGCCGGTCTTCTGATTTTGACGTTTTGTCTGGAGAGGACTCTTTCACAGGCTCTGACACAGAGTCCGGCTTCATCTCAGTCACAAGATCACTAACAGATAAAAATAAAGGTAAAACGTCAGTCTTGAAATCAATGATCCTGCAGAAATTCAGCATTTTTTTAATCATTCCTTTTGATTGAAGTTGAAACTTTCATATGAATCTGAAATGTTAATTTTGTGCAAAGCATTTAAGTGGACAATGGCAACTTGAAGCACTAAAATACTAGTACATCAAAGAGTCATGTCAGATTTCCACAGTCACCTGGTAGATGAAGCCTCCTGAACGAGCGGCTCTGGTTTGGAGCTCTCTGACTGGTCTGGTTCTCGCTTCGGTTCGTCTTTATGATTAGGGGGACTGGAAGATGGCGAAGCAGCCGGGCTGATTTTTCGCCGAGGAGAGCGAGAACGAGAGGGGCTGGATTTACGGTCACGTTTTACAGGGGAGCGAGACTTTCTCCTGCAATTAAAAAAAACTGCAGTTTAGAACAAGTGACTTATGCAACATTAAGCATCATTTACATAGACAATTGGGCTAATTTGTTAGTCACAGTTTTAGAAAACTGCAGGGTTTTTTTTTTAAATAAATGATTTATCTGTATACATTTTTCTTTTTATATAATTATTTTTTTCTTTTTTATAAATTCAATTCAATGCATCACAGCAAAGAACAAAATGCTTTTCTTTTAATGCAACAATGGGAAAAAAAGTGTCATAAAATCAAAGCCCAAACCAACCGTTTAGGGCTTTTTGACTGAGCTCTTTCTTTGCTCTCCTTCTCCCTTTTATCTTCATCTACCTTTTTCAGAGAGGCAAGTTTCTCCTGTTCAATCTGAAACAAGCAGCAGAAAAGAGTTTAGTATTGTTACAACACCAAATATTACAAAGCCAATAACAATGAGCATGTGAGTTCCCAGTTCATCACCTGTCTCTGTTTGATCTCCTCTTTCTTCTGCTCCAGGAAGGCTGATGGGATACCAGCGATGTTCTCCTGGGCGCTTAACAACAGTGGCCAGAGGTCCTTCATGAACTCCCGAGCATTCTTTCCGTTGAGAAAACCTGTCAAATTAATCTGCATCATCTTTCCATCTGGATTCTGCAACAAACAGCAAGGGAGGAAGAGAGAAGGGGAGGAAACCAAGCAGTTAATACTGACACCAAACAAGAGCACAGAGCTCTGATAGTTTACCTAGACCTTCCTTTCCTGAACATCAGTAAACAGCTGCTTTTCAACAAGAGCCCAGTACCTGCGGGCCTCAAAATGGTTTCTATAACCAGAAGCCACAACTGAATGTTTTTTATTTATTAAACTTTTTTTTTTTTAAATATATATATAAACCAATTGAATAAATAAATAAATAAAAAGCACTTCTAAAGTGTATAAACTCCCTCTGAGCATGCATTACAAGTTATCATCTGAACTGAGATGTACCCTCCCAGTTCACATTCCCCTGTCAAGGAGCAATAAGACCCTCCCAACCACTATGGCTGTCTCATCCTGTGCAATATCAAACTCCTGAGAGATAGAAACATTACAGTCCACAAACAGAGTGCATCAAAACCCCACAAAGCAAGAACAGTCCAGTTGTCTTCAGTGTGAGTGGCGTAGGCTCTGTGGGCTGGGGGGGGCGGAGAAAGGCGCTCCATTGGCTGGCCTCCGCCTCACTACCGCATCACACTCAATCACCTTGAGTTTAATGCTATATCATTTATCTAAATTGCAAGAGACGAACAAGCAATAATGAGTACACAAGGCATAGAAAATGCTTTATTAACAACAAAATGAAGAGGAAAATCACTTTATTAGATCCATTAACTAAGACAGACGTGCTGAATCGTGCTCCTGAAGATGCACACCAGAGATCTGTTTAAAGAATAAAGCTGGAGCAGAAGTTTGCAGTAAAGTAAATCTTCAAGAGCATGACTGAGCACCTGCTGTTCTAAAATAAGTGCTATACAAATCTTTCTGGCTTTATACAGGTCAAGCTCTCTCAACAGCCTCTGTGGAATAATTGAAATGTTTACTTCTTTATTAGACCCATAAATATTATTATTTACTTGTATTCTTCAGCAATGTATTTATATTGACCCATTTAGACCATCCAAGGAAGTGACATTAAAAAAATATATATGCTTACATAAGAACATTTTGTAATTTTTATATAATTGTGCATGCTCTTTAATAAAATACTACAGTATTATCCAGAAAAAAATAATTAAGTGTATACTGCCTTTAACAGTATAACTGCCATTAAAGCATATACAAATGTGTAACCACTATTGAAACTATCCATGCGTTATGCAACTAAAGTAATTTAACAAACCTTTTACTCTTTTCATCCTGGCACGGTCATAAGCGCCTAATTGTAACTACATTTTTCTTTTAGGAAAGAAAATATGATTTGATTATTCTCTCAGGCAAGTTATATTATTCCACAAACACTGTTGATTAAGCTTTACTTTGCAGAATTCCTTTAAATTACTATATGGCTATGCCATTACAAAAAGTAAAAGCACGTTTGTTTTATTTGAGAATAAGGAAACACCTTTATGTCTTATTAATATAAGCAAATACCTCTCTGGAATCCCAGCAAAAGCTTCCTGAAAATAAAATCTTTAGAGACTAAAATAGCAACTAATACAGAGAGCCTATCTAAACTAATAAAAATGGGGGAAAAAAAAAAGTCACGTCTCATTAAAAAAAAAAAAAAAAAAGAAAAAACAAAGTCTTAAATAACTGACAGATGAGCAAGTCTCTTACACTACTAATGTTGTACTGCATTATCACTCTACATGCAAAATCATCTTGTTCTTTTATTCCTTAATAGTTTTCATTTCCACAAAAAAATGATAAATCAGGCCTTTGTGCTTAAGATGTACTGCTAAACTTTGACTAAAACAGAAAGGCACAAATGATCAAGCTGAAATGACTCTACCACTGGCACAATGTCAAGCCCTGCTCATAACTCACCTCAAAAAATAAAGCTCATCATCAAGGGAGAGTTGGATTCAGAGAGACTTTGGGCTCAGTTGAGATCTAATTAGGAGTTGGTGCTATACTTCAGATGCAAGGAATAAGATCCATATTGGTTCAGGCCTTTTAAATCATAAATCACATCAACATTAGAACATTGCTGTTCAGAAGGAACGGTGTCACAAATCATTTCTTCAGAGAGAGAAATATTTTTTTTACCCCCTTTTCTGTCTTTTTAAAATCAGGCAGACAGTTTAACACTGTGATGTTAGATGTTTCTGCTGTTACATCTTCACATGACAAATGTTTCAAATAACTGTCAGTGGTTATTCATTGATCTTCAAACCTTCTCATCTTCCCAAAGCACAACACATCTAATATTAACTGCAGCATGTGAAAATGAAAAAAAAAAAGAAAAGAAAAAAAGACCGGGAAGAGCAAGGTGGAGGTCTACCTTTTCCTCCAGCTGGTTGAAGACAAATTCAATGACCACATCATCCTCGAAGCCAAGTATCTCCGTCACACGCTGGGTGATCCAGGGCTTGATGACTTCCAGGTTGACCTTGGTCATATCCACCTAAAACCACATAAAAAAACAATCATGATCACATGATTTTTCCAGATATAGGGTTTACCTATTTTGGGTTAAAAAATGGTTTAGTGTCACATTATCCATCAGAAATTATCTAAAATTATGATTTGCTGTACAAAAATACTTTGTATGAATGCTTAAATTGGTAGCTCTTCTTAATATTATTTGTGGAAAATGTGGCCCTGTTTTCACTGATATTAAAATGTGTATTTACACCACTTTTCTGACCTGGGATGACCTGTTGGTGTGAATTTGCACTGTGAAATAACCTTGCACAATTTACAGACTTTGCACTTCACGATATAGTTATTTATTGAGAACACTCTTACAGTCATTTTAAGTGAACATTTACGTTTTACATTTTCAGGCTTTAAACTAAACAACTACAATTATAGACAAAATTTAGTGTAAAGCTAAAATCCCATCAGGTCAGTGCGCTTCAACTACACGTCCTTAATGATCAGAAATTTTGTTTGAATGCATTTCAACTATCTTTCTGGACGTGTTCAAGCTCCTAACGTTTCAGACCCTGTTCACACCTGTATTTGGCATTGTCCACTCGTGATTGGATCGATGTAAAACCTTAATATCAGGTCTAAACAGAGCCTGTGGCAAATAATGTTCAGGATTCTATAATATAGAAACAGTTCAAAAGAGTAATATTTATCTGAATCTTGTGTAACATTATAGATGTCTTTACTGTCACTTTATGCATCGTTAGTGAATAAAAGTATAATTATGTTTCACATTTTCTACCTTTTTCTCCAAACATTCTGCAAACTTCAGCTGCTTCAAGAGTTTCTTGTGTTTGTTGCTGAAGCGGTTATCCTGCTCCGCACTGGTGCCCTGAAATCACAGAAATTCATGATTAAAACAAAATGAGTTTCGAGATAACCATTGCATTCAAAATGTAAGGCAAAAGAAAAGGTGACTTATATAATTTCATCTTTTCAGTGCGATATGTATAAGCGTGGAAATACGCAAACGCTAGTTTACGCAGATTATTAGGCTATAGCACAGGAGCACTTAATAATTTCGGTTTCAGTCTGTATTACACACGCGTAACGACGCTAATCACAGAACAGCTGACCTTTTAACGTTACGTTTGAGTTTCTTTATTACAACAATTGTGATAATAGGCAATTAAACGGCCTCATTTTTAAAAATCTGTTGTTCCTGTTAATCTGTTCGGTATTTTCTGGTTACCTCACGCAGCCGCCATTACAGCCACACTCCAATGTACACACCAAAAATGTCCTTAAACCAACCAACCGGTTGATCAATTGAGAAACAACAGATGCATAACAACACACTTAATGTTTGTAGAGCATAATTTGTAAAAGAATGTAACACTTACGCGGAAAAACCCCGCGTCCATTTCTGTCGTGTGTCAATATGGCACGATGTCCCACAATCCACTGCGGCACGATAGCGCTCTTACCTCACTTCCGGAAGATGAGCGGTCATGTGCCTGGAAACGGTCATTATTTAAAATGGAGTTTTTACAATATTTCGATGATAATGTAGCCTAATATCAAACGTATTGTTTTGTAGTTACAGTTTCAAGCTGAAAAAACGATCAAACACTGGAAACTATTAACGTTACAGGAGTTCTAATGGTTTTCACTACGTTTTTGTGGTTTTTCTACTTTTCTTTTTGTATTTTTGTACTTTTCTTTTTTAGCATATATAGTCTTCATTGTAAAAGCTGTTTCCAATCCATCTTATTCATTGCAGCAAGTATTTGAGACTTCTGGAAAAGATAAAATGTGATAAATATATAGGTATCCTGGACCAGGCTGTATCCCGAGCTGATGCTCTGGTGGTCATGGAGGAATGGAGTGCATGAGACTAATTCCTGAAAGGCCACAGTGACAAACGAGTCCACGCATTGATCCTGTGGGCCAGCCTGACGTCCCGCCGGTGCCCTACCCACACCTGCAGCCTTTCCACGATGGATGTCCAGCCTCCAGCGCCTAGACTGCAGCTCCACACAGGAAGTTTGGCCAGAAGAATAATGGTCGTGCCCAACAGAGCCTGGTTTCTCTCAAGGTTTTTTTCCCTTCACTTCGTCAATTGGTGAAGTTTTTTTCCTCGCCACTGTTGCCACTGGCTTGCTCGGATCGGGACTCGTGGAGCTGCGCATCGGTGGATTTGCTCTTCAGTGTTTGAACTTTCAGCAGTGAAACTTAAACCACACTGAACTGAATTGAACTAAACTGAACTTCAACTCTGAAATCTGGACTTTACTAGAACATGTTAAGCTGCTTTGACACAATCTACATTGTAAAAGCACTATATAAATAAATTTGAATTGAATTGAATATTGCCCCATAAATTCTTCTTTTACAAGATTAATTTTAAAAATCATAATGAAGAAAAGACATAGACGGTCTGCTGCATTAAAGTCGTTTATTTGACATACACTGCATCTTTCCAGTTCTCAATGAGATTCATTAGCAACTTTTGAGGTTGAGTGATAACTGAACATTAAGGCAGTTTAACACAATATCTTTTGTCCAGAAATCACATTTCTATAGAAGGGAGACTTTCAGACAGGCTGAACCAAAAAAAAACACTCCCTTAAATTGTGAGGCCTCTGCTGGTCTTTAAGCCTGTAGTGTTGCTCTACTGAGTAAACAGAAGTGTAAAAAATACATTTCACTTCACAGTGTATAAATAAGTACTTAGTTCACACCACCACACTATACATTGTGAATCCAGAGCCCTTCGATAGCTGACTCTAAATAAATAAAGCCAATACAGACAATAATGGGCTGAACAGAACCCAAAATTCAGGCAACTGTGAAATTCTCACAGATAGCAGCTGAAACAAAGGCAATATATATTTTTTTGATTCACACTAAAGCTAGTAGTGGTTTAAAGCTTTTTCTACCCATGAATGTGTTCAAACTGAGGTGGACTGTTTATATCTTGCACACAATACATGGTCTGGAGCACTGTAGAGTGAAAGATATCTAAAGGTTTTGCTGCATTTGTACAAATGTAGCATCTCAGGGGTCAAAATTCAACCCTTTCCAGAAAAGCAGTGTTTTAGTTATAACATCAGAACCCTGAAAGTCCTGAAGGTGAAACTCTGGCCAGAATGTTTTTCAGTGCTGACCTTGGTAATTTTGTCTAGTATGTAGAGCAGGGGTCACCAATCTCAGTCCAGTAGGGCCGGTGTCCCTGCAGGGTTTAGCTCCAACTTGCCTCAACACACCTGCCTGGATGCTTCAAGTATACCTAGTAAGACCTTGATTAGCTTGTTCAGGTGTGTTTGATTAGGGTTGGAGCTAAAATCTGCAGGACACCGGGCCTCTAGGAACAAGTTTGGTGACCCCTGATGTAGAGTAATATCATTGTATTCTTATTGCTATCATGATCATCGTCGTCGTATCCATTAGCATTTGTCTTTCCTTTTTCCTCCAACAACTTAAAAACTATGTACTGTAAGAGTATATCACAGAGAAGATAGACGGAGTCTCCTGAGCGGTATGAGAGAATGTGAGCTTTCGCTGTTGATTTACATGTTTTCTTCACAAGCATATGTTTGTAGAGAACTGCCTGTATTAGCAGTTCTCTGACTGACGGAATGTGGTCTAAAGGATCAACTCCCAAATTTGAGACGAGGAGAGTTTGCAAATGCTGGTGATCTGTGTTTCAGTCAGTCCCTGAGAAGACCTGCTAGCTGACAGGTAGTCCAGCATTGGTTCTCTTTTCGCGGATGGAGGTCAGCATGTCTGTGACCAGCTCTGACAGACTGAATGCAGGCTTCCAGCCCCAATCCTGACGTGCATTAGAATCATCAAACCGCACTGGCCAGCTGTCTGCTACAGAATGAACATACCACTTTATGAACATGTTGATTATTGCATTAATGATCAAGGCTTTTATCTTTGTTTAATTGTACTTCTGAGATGCTAAATTACATATACAATCTGAAGAAGAACATTAATCAAAATTAGAGAACACTTCCAGATACCTCCCTGTTATAGGTATTAATCTGGTTACTTGTGATCATTATCTTAAGTATCTGACATTTTACTGACAGTCTAATTTTCCAGTTTTCACTGACTTTCCATGATGGCAAAGTGACTGGAACCTCCGAGAGCAGGCTGTCCATATAAATGTTAAAGGAACATGCTTTTTAGCCGAAGCAACGATCTTTAATACAATCACTTACTCATTCACGTCTCTCAATGCTGGTCGTCCAGGAGAGACAAATGCAGGAGAGCACAAATTAATGTGGACAATCTCAGTGGGCAATTGGTTTAGCTCTGTAGCTGGAAATGCTTGTCAGTTCAGCACTGAACACCGTAATGATCTGTGTTGGCGTACAGTAGCCCTTTTCATACATAATGACTATTCCTGAATTAGATTAATGATTTATTAACAACAGCATTTTTTCTTCTATAGTTCAGTATTTTGGTTTGCAGATCTCTATTACGCCATCTCTAGGGCAAAAGCAGCTGCATGAATGTGAAAGCTTGAAACAGAAAAAAGAAATCAACAAAAAGACTTACGGCATTTACACCTCCATGTTTACAAATACAAGTGCAGCGATTTAGAGCTCTTTTCTGATTAATGATGTCAGAATTTAGTTATTTACGTATTTTGGAAAGGATGTGTGTCAAATGTTATTATGAACAGCACATTTTACATTTACCAGTAAAGTTGTTCTGGTAATTTCACAGCAAATTACCAGTATTATTGTGTGTAGGGGGCTCTTGATGTTAAAGAGAATGTGGACTCAAAGCCCTGACCTCTACAGTCAGTGAACCAGAAGAGACTGAAGAAGACTGATGAAGATCACAGCAGACCAGAGTGAGAGACTAGTGATGTCTTGTCAAGTATACAAAGGAACGACCTCTACATCAGTGTTTCAAACTCTTCCTGATCAAACACACCTGAATCAACTCGTCACAACATAAGAAGAGACTCCAAAACCTGTAGTTAATGGGTCAGATAAGTGACACATCCAAAATATGTACAGTCGTGGCCAAAAGTTTTGAGAATTATATAAATATTGGAAATTGGAAAAGTTGCTGCTTAAGTTTTTATAATAGCAATTTGCATATACACCAGA
>CAIGQW010053273.1:5285695-5312100 GCA_903798125.1 Danio choprae | reverse complement strand
TATATATATATATATATATGTATATATATATATATATATATGTGCACTTGTGGGTCACAATGGCTTCATAAGTCTTCATAAGTACATTTATTTTTTTTTTTTGTAGATTTTAACATTATCACAAAAAAAACTTGAATTAAAAAATAAGCATTGAAAAAAACCCAATGAAAAAACATGAATCTTTACTTCCCCCATCAGCTCTGCATGGACTTTGGAGACTCCGTAAATGGTGCGAGGTCTCTGGATACAGAGGTCAGGGGCTGGATCACGGGGAGACGAAGGGCCAAACGCTCCGATGGTACTGGGTACAAACAGCCTCAAGCAGTTCTCCAGAGCCAGATCTAACACATTATGCAGACCTAAAGAAAGGGGGGGTGGTGGGGAGGAGAAGAGGAGACATGGGCACAGGGGCAACAGGAGACGGGCAGAATGTGGGACGTCAGGGATAGATGAAACCTTATGTTGTAAATTAGGCAGCCATATAACAAACTCTTAAAGCATGTGTGACTGAGTTGTGCCACCTGTGATGTTGATGGTGCGGGCGAGAGCCACGTTAGCTTCCCCGATAGCACTGAGCAATGCGCTATAATGCACCAGCCAGGTAATTCTGTTATTCACTACCAGCTCCCTCAGGTTTTTATAGTCCAGCACATCAGCGTATACGAACGGACCTATGAGGAGATCACACATCAGATGTTGAAAGTTAAAGTAGAGCTTTATTCATAAGCTACACTGTAAAAATGTTGAGTTCCACACAATCGATTTGTGTTGGCACAACATGAAGGAATTAAGTTAACTTATTACTTTTTACAAACTTAAGTGGATTGAACATAAAACAATTAAGTTGTCCCCCTAAAAACTCAAAAGTTGTCTTGTTTCAGCTCAATTTAAATACGTAGTTTGAACAAACAGCAAATGTCATTTTTTCGGGTTGTACTTAAAGGTACATGATAAATTTTTGGGGCTTTGTTTTTCTTCAGTAATGCATTTTTGCAGATTTTAGTCCTTGGTAATACATTAAATGCAAGTCAATGGCTCCTTAGCACTTTAAGAGTCAAAAAATCATACTCAGGCAAAACAAAATGAATACCTGTGGCTCCTAATGAGAAATTGGTTTGCTTTTGAAGCAAAAAAATGGACATTATTGATGATCTTGAGCACATTCATAAGTCTGGAGTGTGAGCTTTATCTGGAAAAGTGATTTTTACAGATTTCCATCATTTGACAATGCAATAAATTAATGTTCAGTTTCTTGCACAGACACATCATTTGCTTTATATAATCTCAAATATATCGCCAAGAGCCACATGTATTATTTTTATTTTGCCTATAAATATATTTTGACTCTCACTTTCATCAAAAATATAATGGAGAAAAAGTCGCCTATATCTTGGAACTTTCATTTGTGCCCTTAAACATATGAGTGAAGTCAAAAAATTGAAATGCATTACAATTAAAAATGTTTTCTATTTTTAATATATTTTAAAATGTAGTTCATCCATTTGATGACAAAGAGTGTTATATTATAATAAATTATTAATAAAATAATCAATTATTAATAAAAGCTTAAGTGCTTTAAAGGTTTTTTTATTGTGTTGTTTGTTGATTTCATATCGGTTATTGTAATAACTAATGGTAACAACTTGTTGTACAGTGATATTGAAATCTTTTTGAGGAGTTGAAATATAAGAGCTACAGAACGAATAAACTCTTACTGTAAACTTTAACAGCCAGTCTATGGCATCCATGTGGCTCTATATATGTTGCACCTGATACATTCGTCAGAGGCGTACAGTATATATCCATCTGAGACTCAACATACCCATGTTATAAACCTCAGTGGGAGGCCTCCTAATGTCCGACAGGATGATGTTTTCCTTTCCATACTGCTGCCTGATGTAAAAGAAGTTGAATATGATTATGAATCCTATTAAACAAAATTAAATGACAACACAAATTTACAGAATCTCCCTCTGGAAATGAACAAAGCAAAGCAAGGCACATATCCAGTCTATGCAAAGCTTAAAGGGACAGTTCACTCAATGCCACAAAATTAAAAATTGACTCGCCCTTCACTTGTTCAAAACCAGTTTGAGTTTCTATCTTCTGTTGAACACAAAAGAAAATATTTTGAAAAATGCTGGTTGCTAACACCAGTTGACTTACGTAGTATTTTTTTAGTCCCATACAACCAGCATTCTTCAAAATATCTTCTTTTGTGTTCAACAGAAGAAAGAAACTAATAAAGGTTTAAAACATGAGGGAGAGTAAATGATGCGATAATTTTCATTTTTTGGTGAACTATCCCGTTAAAACTGTGTGTTCTGGAGACTGATATCAAATTTCTCTCACACAGCAGATCTTTCAGATATTGACTAACCTCAGCATTTGTGCTAACCCAACTCCAAGCTGTCCCAGGCCACCTTTTAACAACAACAAAAAACACTTTCAACAATGAAAAACAACAATTATATAACAATCAAGAATGCCATCATTAACCATGTTTCGTCTATATTGTAGCATCAATCTGAATACCCTAAATCAAACTGTAAAAACTGTTTCCTCATTATATTGAAAATAAAAACCCATTTGATGGAGGTAAATAAAGGTAAAAAGAGAAAGAATTAAAGTAAATGCTCACCATAAGAAAATTATAACATCAAGTGAAATAAACTACTAAAAACAGATTCAATTATACAGCTACTGCTTTAGACTAATATCTTACACAAGACACATCATACGTATGATAATATTGTAAAGATTTTTTTAATCATTTACCATGACTAAAACACTATTTCTGTATCTGCAAATAAATATGCAAACGAAGCAAAAAACAGTTTCATAAACAGGCCTGGATAATTTAAACAGGCTCTGTGATTGTTATTGTGCAGACATTTTTCAGCTCCACTTCTATTTACTCGCTCTTTACACGCTATTACACAAGCATAAAACAGCCGCGCGCGCTCCATTGTGCGCACGCGGAGCGCTTTTTACATTGTTTATTCCCAGTCTATTGTCACGGCGATCAATAGAAGCGTCTCTTACGGGGCACGGCAAACAAACACAGAAGACGCGATGAAACCCGACGGCTGTTTTACACCAAAACACCAGGGTCTGACACACGCTGGACACAGATGGCACCTGTGATGAGAACTCGAGGACTGTCCGTCGGAGGCTCGGAGGACTCGTTGCTCGGCCATCTGTTGATCTGACGCGGAGACAAACTCATTCCGCGAGCCGACCGGCCGTTACACAACGAGCGGACACACAACCGGACACCTGACAGCATGTCGTCTCTCTGTCAGTTCATAAACACATCAGTCATCAAATCTATTTAGCAACAACACGTAATACATTTTTCTTTTTTAGCATTTGTTAAAATGACAATCAGCTATTTCTTCATGAAGCTGAGTGATCAATACACAAGTCAAGTAGTTGAAGAAAAGGCGCACAATCTCACCTTGAGCTTCAAAACTTGAAATCCGCGACGATGTGAAACACGTGTCCGGCATCAAAATCACAACATCGCTGTGGCGTCTCCGGTGGCGGAAAATTAAGTAAGTAAGTACTGCTGATAAGAGGGATTTTCATGGTATTTAACTGTTAGAATTAAGAGATTACTGTCCGATTGGTTGCCGGAGGAGCGCATTGAATGTCCATTGGATAAACAAGTGGCCGGAGCAGAGAATGCTGGGAAATGTAGTTTTGTGGTTATGCTATCGCAAACGGTCGCGTGATGACGCCTGCGCTGTCCGTTAGCACTAGAAGAGGGCAAACTTGCTGACGGGCTGCCCACTCCGGATTTATATTGTGTGGGTGAGTTTAGCTGAGCTGGGGCTTTACCCAGAGGACTTCATTGGCCAGTGAGATGTTATTGTTTGTGTGTGCGCGCGCCATGCAGATTGCCTTTTTAGTAACCTAGTTTAATAGTCAAATAATTTAATATGTCTGTGCTTGTTATGAATACTTTTAAAATAAATTATAATATTTAATAAAAATAATACAAAAAGTAAATGCCATACGAGCGCTCTGTCAGGACACACTTTCATGATGTTAATTCATATTAAGTGACTAGTCCCCAGGAATATAATATAATATAATATAATATAATATAATATAATATAATATAATATAATATAATATAATATAATACAATGTAATATATGAACAATTATGGGTGTTATACATTCTTCAAAATTAAAAAAGATAGTAAAATTACAAAATCAAAGTAATATAAATATATCAAAATGTCATAATGCTAACAAACTAACCAGCACACATTTTAATAATTCATTCATTCATTTTCAGCGGAATGAACCGCCAACTATTCCAGCATATGTTTTACACAACTGATGCCCTTCCAGCTGCAACCCAGTACTGGGAAACACCCATACACTCTCAAATTCACACACGCACTTATACACTATGACCAATTTTGTTTACACAATTCACTTATAGCGCATGTCTTTGGATTATGGGGGAAACGGGAGCACCTGAAGAAAACCAACGTGAACACGGGGAGAACATGCAAACTCCACACAGAAATGCCACCTGGCTCAGCCGGGACTCAAACCAGCGACCTTCTTGCTGTGAGGCGACAGTGCCGCCCTACATTTTAATAATATTAAATAATAATAATAAATAACTAGTCCCCATGTTAGATTATAATGTTTTCTCCTGCATAAATTGTAGCAGATTGAATGTATGTATTGTCTGTGCACGTTTGTCATAATTTCATCATGCCCTGGTTCATTTCTGACCCTGCTCTGAAGCATTAAGTTGGGAACAGTAAGCTCATTCATTCATTCATTTTCTTTTCGGCTTAGTCCCTTTATTAATCTGGGGTCGCCACAGCAGAATGAACCGCCAACTTATCCAGCATATGTTTTACGCAGCGGATGCCCTTCCAGCTGCAACCTATCACTGGGAAACATCCATACACACTCATACACTACGGACGATTTAGCTTACCCAATTCACCTATACCACGTTTTTGGACTTGTGGGTGAAACGGAGCACCCAGAGGAAACCCACGCGAACATGGGGAGAACATGCAAACTCCACACAGAAATGCCAACTTACCCAGCCATAGCTCGAACCAGCGACCTTCTAGCTGTGAGGCGATTGTGCTACCCACTGCGCCACCGTGCTGCCCGGAACAGTAAGCTATTCTGTAAAAATGACCAACTGAAATGCATGATCTTGCCTATGACATATATGAATAAAAACATAGGAATGAAATGTTTATTTGAGTTTAAATCCTCTCAGTAGACAGTTATAAAACGATCTTTCATCTACAATAGTCATATTTGAACATATTTGGGCACTGTATGTCACAATTAACCAATCAGAATGAAGTATTCCAGATATTAAACCATGCAACAATATTGAAAATACTGTCTGCAGCTTCATTAAACCTACTGCAGGTTTCTTGAACTTCTCACATTCCCCTGATTCAACATTTAGCTGACTGCTGTAACAGTGTGAAAAATATTTACCAAAAAACAAATAAACAAACATTCAACAACCTGTCCGATGTTCAAATGGCAATAAGTCTGATTACTATGCAATAATAGTACATCAGATTGTTCTCATAAATTACATTACATCTGAAAGCCCTCTAAATTCAAGCCAATCTGATAGGCGGTGATGCTAGTCCATAGGCAGTGATGCTTAATTGAAGTTCTTGCCAAGAAATGTATACTTCCAGCAGTCTCCACAGTGTCCATTCTACCATAAGGTCACAAAATAGTAAGCTCATCCATGAGGTTTTCAAATGGGGTCAAGGTGTCACAGTGTGTACTTGTTGTGTTATTATTATTGGTCCTGTCAGATCCAGCTCTCTCTTTGTGCTCTTTCACAATGCTCCACACCTCCTCTCTGGCTTCTTTCATGTTCTGAGCATATTCTGTCCACCTGAGAAACAGCCCTGCACACAAACCCATATGTAGATCATCAGGATGCTAGGGTATAAATTACAGATCTGTAGCCTATGTTTTTTTCTGACTCTACATACCAATAAACCTTAAACGCTTTTTCAGAACTGTGCATTTTTGTGTATTTACTCACCTGTCCATAGCTGTAAGGACTGAGGATGTACAGAAGGCCAAATGGCCAGATCTGTGGGTTCGTACAGTGGATTGAGGTACTGCTCATCAATATTAGGCTTCAATAAGGCCTGAAACAAGCAGTGTGTCTTCTCCTTCACTCCTGCTGCATATCTAGTCCAGGCAAAAATAAGTCATTAAACATTTAAAATGAATAAACAACATGGTATCATTTTATAAATACTATGTAAATATAAAAAATAAATATATCAGTGCAAAAATCCTCCACCAACTCTGTTGTTTCAATGGTTTAATGATCATCTATAAATGTTTTGGTCTCTTCATTGAGGCAAAATCCTCCAAAAATTTAACATTAGTGGGATTGTCAAACAGGGATAATTTTTTTGCCCACCTCTCCAGGTCACTGTTACACAAGAAGGTTCCATAGTCCGAAGCGTAAACTTCTTGTGCCAGGCGGAGCAGCAGAGCCTCACTAAACTCCAGTGCGAGAGGAAACTGCCGCCACACCTGCCACACACAGTCAAGCAGCAACAGGAACGTCGGGCACTCCTGCTTCAGACGAGCATGAGAGTATGCTGAATGAACACAGCGCTGCTGGAATGGGTGTCCAGCCTGAGAAACAACAAGCATACAACTAATCAACCTTCTGATCAACAGTAGGAGCGTGGCTTTGTTGAGCTTTCACAAAATTCACGAGGAATGTCTCGCAAAGATTCACCTGTATCCAGTCTCTCTCCAGCAGGCAGAGGAAGCCGCTGAGAGATCTAGATGCGGGGTCTAGGATAAGCTGAGCCAGTGAGCTCACCAGCAGTGTGTTGTCTGTCCCTTCAGAGCCATGCACAAGCACAGAGTGAGCATCCCTGCAAAAAAGCACACACCAGACATGTACAGTCATGGCCAAAATTTTTGAAAATGACACAAATATTAGTTTTCACAAAGTTTGCTGCTAAACTGCTTTTAGATCTTTGTTTCAGTTGTTTCTGTGATGTACTGAAATATAATTACAAGCACTTCATACGTTTCAAAGGCTTTTATCCACAATTACATTACATTTATGCAAAGAGTCAGTATTTGCAGTGTTGGCCCTTCTTTTTCAGGCCCTCTGCAATTCGACTGGGCATGCTCTCAATCAACTTCTGGGCCAAATCCTGACTGATAGCAACCCATTCTTTCATAATCACTTGTTGGAGTTTGTCAGAATTAGTGGGTTTTTGTTTGTCCACCCGCCTCTTAAGAATTGACCACAAGTTCTCAATGGGATTAAAATTTGGGAAGTTTCCAGGCCATAGACCCAAAATTTCCACATTTTGGTCCCCGAGCCACTTAAATATCACTTTTGCCTTATGGCACGGTGTTCCATCATGCTGGAAAATGCATTGTTCTTCACCAAACTGTTGTTGGATTGTTGGAAGAAGTTGCTGTTGGAGGGTGTTTAGGTACCATTCTTTATTCATGGCTGTGTTTTTGGGCAATATTGTGAGTGAGCCCACTCCCTTGGATGAGAAGCAACCCCACACATGAATAGTCTCAGGATGCTTTACTGTTGGCATGACACATAACTGATGGTAGCGCTCACCTTTTCTTCTCTGGACAAGCCTTTTTCCAGATGCCCCAAACAATCGGAAAGGGGCTTCATCTGAGAATATGACTTTGCCCCAGTCCTCAGCACTCCATTCGCCATACTTTTTGCAGAAGATCAATCTGTCCCTGATGCTTTTTTGGAGAAAAGTGGCTTCTTTGCTGCCCTTCTTGACACCAGGTCATCTTCCAAAAGTCTTTGCCTCACTGTGCATGCAGATGCGCTCACACCTGCCTCCTGCTCTTTAGGAGACGATCCTGGCGCTTGCTGGACTTTCTTGGATGCCCTGAAGCCTTCTTAACAAGAATTGAACCTCTTTCCTTGAAGTTCTTGATGATCCTATAAATTGTTGATTTAGGTGCAATCTTAGTAGCCACAATATCCTTGCCTGTGAAGCCATTTTTATGCAACACAATGATGGCTGCACGCGTTTCTGCAGAAGAACAATGATTTCAAGCATCACCCTCCTTTTAACATGTCAAGTCTGCCATTCTAACCCAATCAGCCTGACATAATGATCTTCAGCCTTGTGCTCCTCAACATTCTCACCTGAGTTAACAAGACGATTACTGAAATGATCTCAGCAGCTCCTTTAATGACAGCAATGAAATATTTTCAGGATTTAGTTAATTTTCATAGCAAAGAAGGACTATGCAATTCATCTGATCACTCTTCATAACATTCAGGAGTATATGCAAATTGTTATTATAAAAACTTAAGCAGCAACTTTTCCAATTTCCAATATTTATGTAATTTTCAAAACTTTTGGCCACGACTGTACATCTTAAAGCCATCCATGTGCCCGCAGTGACCAACCCAACAAAAAGCAGTGAGGCAAAACTAATATTATGGATTTATACACTATAAAATATCATGTCGTGGTTAATACTTATTTTACCTGCTATATGTAAATAAGTAAAATAAAAGTATATTAAAAATAAAATAAGTATTGAACACGTCATGATTTTCCCTAGTAAAAATATGACGTTACGTTTTGGTAAAAACTCAAACAATCCAAAGAGTCTTCAAATCTTGACGCTTCTGTGGGTCTCGTCTATAAACTCTGTTCTTTAGTTCTTATTTTCTACTGAATTCGGTTCAGGTGACTGGCTGGGCCATTCTAGCAGCTTCCTTAAGTTTCTTGAGTTTGGAATCACTGTCTTGTTGAAATCTATATTATCCTGGTAATGTAGGTGTTGGGACTGAATCAAATTTACACTGAGGTCTGATGAGGGTTGATTAAATACTGAGAGATTTCAGTGGGTGTCTGGGCATTCCATGCCTTTTTACACCCCCCTTTATTCATGTGTTCAATACTTTTCTCATTTCATTTTATTACACAACCTAATTTCTAAACTAATTTGCTGTTTCCTTGGTATGCATAGATTACTTTGGTTGTTACCGACATCATGAACATTTGAATAAGTTTTCTAAAAAGCCAATTATTTGCAATATTTAAAATATATATGGAAAATGTAAAAGCAACAAACGCTAAGACTAATGTATTGAAAAGGTGTTCAACAAAGCTGAACATGAAACACCTTAATTCATAAAAAACATGTTCCTGTCCTATTTGCTACAGAAAGCCTGCAATAATTTAAAAAGACTGCAATTTTATGTTTCAACCTAAGATGGTGACAGAGCACCCCAAACTCCATAACCTTTTAGAGCTAAATAAATGTCCTCACCTCTCCACACACTCTGCCACCAGACCCGCAGTAGACAGTGCACTGTGAACATGAGAAAGCCATTTGGAGTTCTCCAGTTTACTGAGCCAGCGATCCACGCTGTGAGACTGATCACCGCATGCTTCCACAAGCTTAATAAGACTCTCCTGCAGAACCTTGCCCCTGCAAACACATACCATTACAAACAAAAACTGTCACATGCGTCACTTAAAGGGACAGTTTACCCAAAAATGGCGATCTGCAGCTTATTTACTCACCATCAAGTCATCTGAGATGGAGCTGCCTTTTTTCTTCAGTAGAACATTTAAGTTTTTTAGCTGAAACGTAGTTCTTGGTGACTCATAAAAATCAAGTTTACGGCTACCGGCAATTTTTGAGTAAAAAAACATATACGGGCAAAAAACATTAGTTATGATAATACCCTTATATATTATGAAGTGAAATCCTCAGTCAGTGCAAGAAATAGGTCATTCATTTTTATTTATAAGACCTGAGTGTATCGTCAGGAGCTGCATGTATTAATTTTGTTTTGCCTGTATATGTTTTTTGACTCTCAAAGACCATTGAGCCAATTGCAACCAATTGACTTGCATTCTATGAATCATCAAGAATCACAGTTTCGACTTCAATGTTCTACTCAAAGAAAAAAGGTCATATCATGGATGGCATTAGGGTCAAGTGAGTAACAGCAAATTTTCATTTTTGGGTGAACTATTCCTTTAATTTCAGACAATTTATAAAGACGTCTTATGATCCCTTTCACCTTTCATGGTGCCTATGGATTCTCTTCCAGTTGTTATAAGAGGATTTGGACTCAAAACCTCCTCCTGTCATCCGGGCCTGTTGAGCTTGTTGGGCAGAGCGCAGATCAATGATGTAACCCATCTCTGACCCATCAATCACAGCCTGGAGAAGGAGTTCATCCTCCTTACACCTCTTCTTGTTGGCTCCTGTCAAAGGCTGACTGCTTCGCATAATCACCTAGATGAGCACAAATTGATTCAATAAAATGTTTATAAAATTGGTAATTGGGACACAGCAACAGTTATACTTATATTTGCTATACAGCAAACACACCAGACACTTATAACATCACACACTAATATTTGCTATACAGGAAAACATCCCACACTCACCATTCCGTTTCGGTGGTGACAGTAGGAGAGGACAGGAAATCTGCTGCCCTGTCTGAAGCGGGCAGACCGGACCAACTTATCATCATCAACCTCACAAGGCACAATGACCGCACATGGATACGATGGGCATACAGAGTAATCCGAGTTCACTGTACTCACTCTCCACTTGTCCCACTACTCACACACACATAATATAAATAGAAATACATGTAATAAGACATCAGTTACAAGTTGAGAAAAACATAATGAACACATAGGTTAATATAGTAATGATATTTAGTAAATGTATCCTCTTTAGAGAAATTATCTTGATGAAATCAAATGTAATGCTGGTAACTCTTTAGTTTAGGTCACAATTCATGCTATTAACTGCTGGCTTATTACCTGCCTATTATTTAGATATTAACTGTTCATAAGTAGTTATAAAGTATAATCTTATTCTACATCCCCCATCCTACTCAAAACCTAAACCCAACTTCTACCTTACTATTAATAAACAGCTAATTAGTAGTTCAATAAGCTAGTAGTGCTAGTTAATGGTTTGTTAATACCATGCATTGTGATCTAAACTAAAGTGTTACCGTAATGTTTTATGACATATTGTTTACAAGCTGTTTTACTGACATATTTCTGAGAGATGTTCATTCATTTTACTATAATTAAAGAGAAAGGAATTATATTCCATCATCTGATGACATTTCTTCCAAACTTTAAATAAAATTACTGTCATTAAAAGATTTGTTTTCTCCAAAAATAATAATTTGTCAAAATAATTGATTGAAAATCAGGGTTATTCCACCAAATATTGATTTTTTAAAAACTTTTCTTTAGTTAAAACATTGGTTTTGAGTGTGATGAATATAATAAATATGAATATAAACATGTCTGAAAATATAATTTTTATTTTGACCAACTGTCCCTTTATGTTAAAAATAATAACAAAAATAAAAAAGTAGCTTACACAATTACACAAACATTGTGTCTTACTCAAACACATAACTATAAATAGTTAATGCAGATAAACTGGGAATTTCCAAGTCCAGGTCTATACATTTTTTCCATATCTCTCTCTCTCTCTATATATATATATATATATATGCATCAAAAATCGTAAAACCACATGGTACAAAGATTGTGCCAGATGTCATGGACTAAACGTAAACCATGTACAACTATAGAAACAAATGAAAGGAAATGAAACAGCTGTGAGATTGTGTGTGATAATAAACACTAAGAAGAAAAACAAACTGACAAAAAAACTGAAACTACTAACTATAGAAAAAAAGGACACAGCTTTTTCCCCCTGTGAGTTTAAGTGTCACTCATGTCTCACAACTGCTTTCAGTTTCCTGTGGCAAAACAAAGTGCTTCCTGTTTGTGTTCTTTTCAGGAAATGAAACAATAGCTTATATCATGTAACACTTTACCTTAGAGTAATGATTCTGGCCACCATTTGTTTGTGTTATTGCATGTGTTTATCAAAGCAGGAGAAAATACAGAGTGATACAGTAATACAGTACAGTAAATACAGTAACTGAAGGAAAGAGAACAGAAAGTAAAAGAGAGAAAAACGCAACTCACCAGCCTTTCTGTTTGTTTGTAATATTGCTCTGTTGAGGACAACCCCCACGGGCCGTGCAGAGTAAGGTGTGACGGTCTGTAGAAGAAGGGATACATCTCCGTCACACTTTCCAGAGACGAGAGAGCCTACGGAGATATAAGAGCATATCACAACCCACTCACAGCTGAGGCGAGCAATCTATTTATATTCACGTTTCTGCCATTATGTAGAGAAAAGACTGACCTTTTATTTCAGAATATATGCTCAAAATCAGCTTAAAGACAACTTGTGCTAAATTAAAGTATTTAGCATTGTCCCGGATGCTTTGCTTTGAATAACTGAGATCACTTTTTAGCTGGGTGTCAGCTGACATTGGACATCTAATTGATCATTTCCCTTACTTTTTTATATTTAGATTTCTACATTTAAATTGAAGTTAATCTTTAAAAACATTGTTAATTTAATAGTTCAAATTATTAGTTCAGGTCGAACCGATTAATGCTACACAAAAAAAACAGTGACTAACCCGTTGCCTTAAAAGCAACAAGTTGATTCTACTTTAAACAAATCAGTAAACCCATTGACTTACCTTTTATAATTATGCACATAGCTTGTTTACTTATTATAAGGTATTGTAAGGCAACGTGTTTACAGATGTTTCTAAAAGTAAAGTCAACTAATCTATTTTTAGTGTAGAAATGAATATTAATATTCCAAACTGTATTTATGATGCCTAAATTCAGAATTCTACATGACTGATTTCAGTTCTTTATGTTTTCAATGTATTTAGATATAGTACAGACTTTAATATAGGCTGACCCTTTTCAGCCGTAATGTAAAATTATAACATGAAAAGCAGAAATGTAATATCTGTTGACTCACATTGTACTGTATAGGTGTATTATTAAATAGCACTGTTTAAAAGTTCGATCAAATGAGACATACAAATGCACAAATGGTTCAGAACAATCAGAATTCCAAAATTTTAAATCAATTTGTCAAATGCCATTGACAAGTTTGAGGTCTGTACATTTTTCTTGTATTTGTAATCAAATAATTGCAACTTTGGAGAAACAGACACCAAACCATTGATTGGTACAGTAAATATAAAAATAAGCAACATTACTACTAATCACTGTCACACAAACAGCTAATAATAACTATATTTAGTACCTCTATAGAACTGGCGATGTTCAGACATTCCTCCATTCCAGGAATTTCCAGCTGAAGAACAAGCAGGTCCTTACATTTAATGGTGATTGTACCGGAGGATTGTCCAATAGCCCTGAATTAGACACATATGCACAACACCCCCACCCATTTTTAAGTACATGTTTTCTCACACTCTCCGATTCCATACAGTCGTCCCCACTGGGGCCGTAGAAGAGACGGAAGCAGGAAGCAAAAACAAGCCATGTGCAAAAGACTAACAGAAAAACAGTGAGATCAACTGAGAGATCTCTAAATATGACTGATCTCTAAATATAACTTTTACACAATGTAAGTTAACAGCACATTTTATTGGAACTCATTAGAATTAGCACCACTTTTTCAGGTTTGCATGTATTCAAAACAACAAAAGCATGATCGGTTGCACAAATGCTCATTGCAAGGCATAGATGATCTTGCAAAATATTCTGTTTTTCTTCTCTGCCATAAGCAATCACTTTTGCCAGCGCAGCTCATTTTAAAAGTTGTCTTTTTATTCTGAAATGACCTCCACAGCTCAACTCTTTTGTAGCATTTCTTTATAATTTAGCAACTGAAGGCAGATCAGAATAAAAAGGGCAGCTTTAGTGAGCAATATTAACAGTCCACAAATCAAACACTGGGCCGGTTTTTGTACCTGGGGTATCCGAAAAGATTCTCGACACTGACATGCAGGAAAGGTGATGTGTAAAATTAGAGAAAGACAGAATTAGAGTTAATTGTTTCAGAAGCAGGGATCAAACACACACACACACACACACACACACACACACACACACACACACACACACAATTGTCCTTGATGATCTGCTGTAATTATGATGTAAGACTCAAAGAAAAGATGCACAGATTAATGAAAATATGAATTATGCATTTACAAACAACATAAGTATTATTTTGCTGTAATTAATAGCATAACATGTTTTAGCATTGATCATCAGTACATGCATGTACAAATTCATACTGTGCTTGAAATGGTAAAAGCAAAAATAATTGATCTTCAATCTAAGTTCAAAGATCTAAGATCAAAATGCATGCTTAACATGTATACTTACCTAAGAAAGCACTGTTATAATAACTAAATGGATTAAGGTTATGTTCACTGGTAGGTTTTGGGATAGTATCTATAGTTATCACTTAGTTTATGTAATGATAAGTACAAAGGATGTAGGCTAAATGTCAAACAAGACTATAAAATAAAGTGCTAACAAAATATTATTTAATACCACTAAATCCACCTAATTGCGTTAATTTATCCCAGCAAAGCCACATTTCGTGTTAAAGCTAAAATCTGCAGGTGCTATTATTTAAAGCTGGTCCTAAGTGGTTTAAGATGGCCTATATGATTTGGTGGTCTAAATGGGTTTCAAGCATTTTTTAAGCTAGACATCTTAAACCAGTTAAGACCAGAGTGGCCATGCAGGGAGAGCTTCATAAACCAGATAAAACCAACTAACCATCTTAGATTAGTTTCTAATTTATGATGCGTGTTTGTTTTACCATTTGAGTACACGCATGCATTGTTCAAACCTAAGCTCCAGCTGATGAGAGCATCAGTCTGTCTACCTTTTCTCAATGGCATCGATGTTCTTGAGGAGCAAGAGAAGTTGCCAGGAAGCTTCATCCTTTCTGTCGGAGAACAGAAGGTGGTGGCTGGTCACACACAGGGTTCCTCTAAGCGCTGGATGGAAAGGTCTTCTCAGGGTAACATCTTCAACATTGGCGGTCTTGATGTGCTCCGACGACAGCTCCATTTCTCTACGACAGCAACCACCATCTGGTGCTTCTCACGCTTTTAGAAAACAAGTTTAGAAAGCTGGTGGGCGATTGAGCCACTGTACTAGGTCTTCCGCAATTGCTATTAGCAATCCTGTAGAAAACTCTGCCCCAGCCCGTTATGTTATTAGCCTATAATATAAAACTCACCGGTATCTGGCAAACTATAAACCGCCGACAGTGCGCTAGCAGCAGGAGGTTTGTCGGTCGCGCGCTTCATAAGCGTTTGCCTCTACTTTCGTTTCCGTTCACAGTATTTAAGCCCCAGCCCCTCCTCTGTTTTTTTTCTTCAGGTTTTTCTTTTGTTATTTCTGTTGTGGCAGTTTCTATCGTAATCACTTTTCGTAAAGTTTTAGAATATATTAGACTATATATTTTAAAAATAAAATCAAACATTGTTAGCATATTTTACCACAGTCATCTTAAATAAGTTATGTATTCAATTTATTTTAAGTAGGCTATTATCTTTCATTTTCCCCCTATTTTCTATTTGTCTTTAGACCATAGATAAGAAAAATCAATAGCACAGTGAATTTCAAGACGCCAATCCTTAAATAGCCCAGTTTCTGGTATTTATACTGTTAAAAATATTATAATTCTATCTAAATAATATTAGGAAAACATTCTGTTTCTAATACATTATCACATTTGCCCTACTCATTAGTTCTGTATTTATTTTAATAGATTTTTTGTACTGTTTATTATGTTACTCTGTTTTAATAGTTTGTTTTTGTAATTATAATAATATATTTAAATTATTATTTTTGCATCGTTAACATTTTACACACTCCTTTGGCACATATAGCCTACATTTTCAGTTGCTAGGTTGTAATAGCTAAAAAAATTAAAATACTTCTCTTGCAATTTCTTAACATCAGCAGACGATGGAGACATTGTGTCACAAAAGAAAGAACAAAAAAATTATCACAAAGTGATTGTTTTAAAATCTCAACTCATTAAAGTAGCCCATTTATATGCATTGTCTTATTAATTTTAATCTATTAGTAAATGCGTTATTGTAGCTTTGTAACGTTTTTATCTAATGCCTTTTTATTCTAATCAAATTTTATCTGAACAATTGATTTGATCTTATTATAATGATAAAATAAGAAAATATATATAATTATTTGATTATTTGAAAAAAGTTTGACCATTTTATACCCTAATTTTCGCAACCCCCCAGCATATACAAAAACTGAAAGATTGTAATTCACGAAAAACTCAATTTCTCAGCATCAGCAGAAGATGGAGACATTCTGTCATAAAACAATTTTAAGTAATTTCAAGTTGGCATCGAAGCAATAGCCTACACTGTAGAGCTGATTAGAGAAGCTGTGCGCGTTTGAGCCAGAAAGACCGAAGCCTAATTAGTCTAAATATTCAGACCTACGTTGTCTTACATCTTATTGCTATTATGAAACGAGATGGTCTGGCGAAACTGTCGATTGTTTTTAAACCACCCCTGTGGTTTTTTGGGTGAGAGGTTAAACGTGTTACTGACCCTGTGACACCTGAAAAGTTCCACATAAAATTACCTTCAGCAGTCTGTGGGTTTTGCGTGTGAGTTTAAATGTATTACTGTCTGACCCTGTGACTTTTGAGTAGCTCCACATGAACACGAAATGTTGCGTCTGGCCGCAACATTCAAGTTCAGACGGTCTAAAATTCTCTGTTATTAGTCTGCAGAACATGGGCGGTCACTTTTCTGTCTATATAAACACTAGCAGAGCACACCACTTGAGATTAATGACTGGAGTGCGCACATGATCATGCGCAGCGCACATGTCTGAGCAGCCCGGAGATGGAGTTCAGAGAGCTGGGAGCGGATGAGGGCTCTGAGGGAGATACGGAGGATCTGGATAGTGTCAAAGCCCTGACCGAGAAACTCAAACTCCAGACACGCAGACCGTCCTACCTGGAGTGGAAGGAGAGACTGCAGTCTCGGCCGTGGACTGATGCAGCAGCGCACGGTTCAAATGTCGGCAGCCCGGGCTCTGCGGAGAAGGACAGCCAAATATCAGACATCTGGAAAGATGGCATGCCTTATAAGAATATATGTGGATTTGACACTATAGACGACGCGTTAGAGTGGCTCAGAAGCGAACTGGTATTGTATTTATGTTTCATCAGCTTTTGTTTTTAATTGAAACTTTTTGACAAATTTAAAGGGATAGTTCACCCAAAACTGAACATTTTGTCACCATTTACTCACATTTTACTCTTTACAAACCTGTTTGAGTTACTGTTGAACACGAAGGAAGATATTTTGAAGAAAGCTGGAAAACCTGTAACCAATGACATCCATAGTATTTATTTTCTCTACTATGGAAGTCGATAGTTACAGGTTTTCATTTTTCTTAAAAGCAACTTCTTTATTGTTCAACAGAAGAATGCAATTCAGAAAGGTCTATCAATCAATCAATCAATCAATCAATCAATCAATCAATCAATCTATCTATCTATCTATCTATCTGTCTGTCTGTCTGTCTGTCTGTCTGTCTGTCTGTCTGTCTGTCTGTCTGTCTCTCTGTCTTACTGTCTGTCTGTCTGTCTGTCTGTCTGTCTGTCTTACTGTCTGTCTGTCTGTCTGTCTGTCTGTCTGTCATAAGTCTGCCTGTCCGCATTTAACATGCACTCTATAAAAATAAAGGTTCTTTATAGGCATTCCATGAGGAACAAAAAACCTGGTGAAAAAGACTTCCTTATTTTAGAAATGTCCTTCACACTAAGGAAAAAAACTTAAGAACTCTTCTGAGATTTTTTTATTTTAGAATTTTAACATTTGTGCTAAATTTGGGTCATTTTGGAAACTTAAGCAATCTCCTGGATAATTGTAAGACTGAAAACTTAAGCAGATTGTACAAAAACATCCAAAATAGCCACTAATTCTGCAAAATGTGCAATAGTAAAAAATGAAACGAGAATGTTGAACAGTTTACTTTTATTCAAATCTATAAGTACTTAGTGTTTTATTCTGTCTAATAACATGTCTCCTAATTTCTCATAAAACATAGTCAGGGTTATTGCAGCAATATAGATTTTTTGGTCCTAAACGATAGGGATTGTGCATTTCAACATAACTGTAAACATCTCTGAAAACATGGTACCGCTTTCATCTTCTTGAAGAAATATCACCAATATGTTTTACAGAATACAACAAAATGTTTTCCTCAAACACTATAAAATCACAACCCAGAGGAATAGAGAATTTTCAAGTGGTCTTGATGAAAATACTGTAAAACACATACTTTAACAGATCAGCAGTTCTCCAAAGCAGTTATTTGTATTTGTCTAAAGAGCCAGACTGTTGTAAAGCAATGCCAACTGATCTTGAAATCTGGCATTGTACGACACAGGTGGCACGACTCCATTCTCTTGGCATATTCCACTTAAATACCACACAGGTGCAGAAACTTGAGTGGGTGTTTGACAGAAAGTTGTGCCCAATTCCATGTGTGAAAGCTGACTAATTTAATCTTATAATTAGTGCTGGTCTGCTAGAGCACAGTGAAGTGTGTGCTATACATCATCCTTACTCTCATTCTCTTCTATTTGTCCACAGAGGGAGATGCAGATGCAGGATAACCGTCTGGCGCGCCAGTTGATCCGCTTACGAGTGGAGATCCACAGGCTGAAAGTGGAGCAGGTGTGCCACCGTCACAAAGAGATGCTGGATGACGCCACGTATGAGCTGGAGGAGTGTGAGGAGGACTCAGACCTATTGTGTGACATCCCCATGAAAGCCGCCTTCACTCTTTCCACACCTCTCAAACATCTGGGTCTCACCAAGATGAACCTCAACTCCAGACGATTCTCACTCTGTTGAGAGACGAGGCCATGAGAGACTCTACTGAGTACACAACTTTTTATGCAGTGCAAGCACTGGAAGACAAAGGGTTATTTTTAAATTTTGGCCTATAATGATTATAGTCCAATAAAATTGGACTATAATGAACAATATCATGGTAACATTTTTAATAAGGTTCCATTAATGTATTAAAGGAACAGTTCAACCAAAAATGAAAATGTCCTCACCATATAGACACACTTGAGTGGTTCTAAACTTATATCTTTCTTTCAAAACAAGATATTCTGAAGAATGTTGGAAAGCAGCTTCCATTGCAGGAACAAAAATACTACTGAAGTCAACATTCTTCAAAATATCTTCCTTCATGTTGACCTGAAGTGGAGGGTGAGTAAATGATGGCAAGTTTATTTTTTGGGTGAATTATACCTTTATCTACAATGAACAACAATTAGGGTAGGGTGATATGCTAAAAAGTAAACTAAAATTTGTCCAACCCAGGATGATGTAGAACTAGTAAGCATTCAATTACAACATGATTCAAGTTATATGGTCATTAGTTCATTGCAATACTTAAAGTGACATTTATAGGCTTATCTGACTCAGCCTTGTGACAGGAATTGTCAAAATGTTTAAGATGGCCAAACGACCAATTATTACTTATGATCAAATTATTACTGATATTATCATCATGCCGTAATGCAAACTACTAAGTTTTGTCTCAGATTTTGCTGTTTTTAATTGAACATTCTGAAAATCTGAAATGTTAGGTATAGAAGAGTACATTTGTGCATAACTTCTAGTAGAAATCAATTAGTCCTGACTAGAATTACACCTACAATTTAATTCAGAATATTTTTCACTCATCCCCAGTTTCAGTGTTTATTAGTCTTTATTAGTCTTTAGTGTTAATTTTCATTGTTAGTTCCTATCAGTCACTCTTAAAAAAAGATCCTTTATTGGCATTGACAATCCATGAAACCCTTTCATTCCACAAAAGTTTTTTTTTCATATTAAAATGTTTTCACACTTCTCTTCACTCAACAGTTATTAGTGGAACAAAAAAAGTAAGAAATATCACTGTCAGAAACTTAATTAACAGTTTCTGTATTTTGTGGTTTTCCGTTTATTTACGGTTGTGAATTGCATTATGGGGCCTTGATCTCTGCTTTGTTGACTTTTGATGTTGAAAATTCAACTCTACAGTTTAACAAAGTAACTTTTATTGACATTTTAGTAGTTTGAAATAATATAATGTATAAGAAATAATATATAAAGAAATAAGTCTGTAAAATAACGGCATTTTATTACAATGTCTTTTGTTCCGTAATATACAACACCAACCCAGACAATAGATCACTTTAAACTATTAAAAATATTCATAAAAGTCACTTTTTCAATCTTTTTTTAAGGTTAAAAGATGTTGGAAAAAATATCAAGGTCCCATAATGCAATTCAAAAACATAAATATATGGGGAAAAATAAAAACATGAATCCCAAAATACGTAAATCTGCTAATTTGCTGGATATTTTTTACAGTGTATATAATTGCTGTGAAAAAAAACTTTTGGTTCTTCCTGGCACAGTTAGTGTACAATAATAATGTATTAGTATGTTTAAATTAACATTGACTAAGATTTATGTTTTAGGGATATTTTTCATTATTAGTTCACGTTAACTGATTTCTAAAAAACCTTATTGTAAAGTGTTACCACATTCACTGAGCCTTACTGACTAGACAACAGGTGATCATATGAGGAAACCAGCAACAGCAGTCCTTGATCTGCTATACAATGATAAAATCACTTGTGTAAATGGATTTGCCTCAGCTCAGTGTTGGAAAACATGCTTTAATTAAATTTAACAACATCTGAAGTGACCCGAGAATCAGGAGGAACCTGCTTCTGTGTGTGTGAAAAGGTGTGTGATCAACACACATCAGAAGGAAACACTGTGTCCTGTCAGGTTGGCTTCGGTCCCGAGCAGCAGCTTCGCAGGAAGTGTGAGTTTGTATTCAGGCATTTTATCACCTTGTCTCCTAAACCCTAAAAATAACCAAGAGCTGCATCAAATGAAAAGCCAATCTCAGCTTCTGTTCTGCATGATCAGTCCACGGTCTAAAGTTGAGGGTACCTTTTTGGGTTGATGTTTGAAAATCTTCTGTTTGAGAAATGTTCATTTACGCAGTGAGGTCAGGTTTAAATGATTTTATAGTGTTGTTTGTACTTCCATAGAACCTATTGAAGTTTGATTGACTTTATTACATGGCACTGGAGATATGGCACTGTGTTTGTGCATAGATATTTAGTGCAAATCAAAAAAAAAAAAAAAGATAATATCAAAACATAACAAAGAGGATCTTTATATTTTGGTCAATTTCAGCTAGAGACTGAATGTATATTACATATATATAGGATATATATATATATATATATATATATATAAAGGATAGGATGCGAAAAAAATGAAAGAAAAGCCTATTATATTGTTAAAAAATGAAGGATAATGAGCCATTAAACACTGGTATAATGGCCATCACAGGAATAAAAAAGGTTTTAAAAATATATAAAAATAGAAAACGCATAAAAACAGCTGAAACTTTAATATTTCACTGTTTTAAAAAGTGTGATTCAAATATGTACTGTATTTTTGATGAAATACTTGCAGCTTTGGTGAGCAGAAGAGGCTTTTTTTCTTCAAATCATTAAAAAATCTTACAGACTCTGAACTTTTGAATGCTAGTGTATATATTTTTTGATTAATCCAATGTTTGATGAACAGATGTTTAATACACAAAACATGCTTTTTGCTTTTTCAATCAACTTAATGAACCTAAAAACGATGACTGACTTTTTTTTTAATCACAGGACTAAAAACAATTGCCTTAAAAAGTTCAAACAAAGAATTAATAAAGATGCTATAAAGGTAATTTGAAGGGATATGAGGATTGGTATTGCTCTTAAAAGATTTAATTTTCTATAATGAAAATGTATGATCCTTTGGAACATCACTGTTGCTTTCAATGTAATAAATGTTATATTTGTAAATACACATATTTGAAGTCTTTGTTTGTCTTATTGATCAAAATTTCCTCATTCATGTATGTATTTTTGATCTTGTTTGCACACATTCTGTCTCCTCTTGGACATCCTGACATGATAAAACCAAAATAATCTTTATGCTATGTGATCACATGACTAAAAATAAATTGAATTGATCAGAACAGGCTGCGTTTATGCCCACATAAAAGTCAAACAATGGACCAGTTTCTGTATTGATTGTAAATGCGGTGATGGGACTGGCTGACAAAAGCAGGCAATGTGACTGCCAAGAAATGATCTCATCCTGGATAAATATTGGAGAGAACGAGAGAGAGAGAGAGACAGAGAAAAAAAAGAGCAAGCGAGAGGCATGACAGAGAAAGCTGTCTTTCCTTAAGCTGTTCTCAGCACTGACATTATGCGCTTTTGTAGTTGATATCTCATAAACCCAGTGGCATTAGGGCAAAACCTTCATTGAAGAGATGCTTTTGATTCTTCCTTCAAACAGAAACACGAACTATTTAGGTCACCTGAGAAGACACAAAAGGTGTATAGTTGTGTTGCACATACTGATGCCCTCGAGGCCCAGTGGAGAAAACAAACACTTGTGAAAGTGTCAATCTCTCGTGTAGAGCTTAATCAAACCATCATGATAACCTAATTCGAACTTGAGAGCAAATCTGATAAACGCTTTCCTTCGGCGTTTTCATCAGTGTTGGACTGTTCTGTTGTATAAATAGTCGGTTTGCATAAATGGGATAAATAAACATCAACGCTATTTCCTGGAAATTATTTGGTTGAAATTGATAATGCATAATTCGGAGTCTGAAGCACGGTTTGCATAAGGGTTTTCAGAAAGCCAAGTGCTCCAAAAATACAGCGATGATCCCCTTTGGTGTGAAAAAATGTTTTTGTTGCTTTAACTTCTAAAAATAATCCCTAAAAAGTAAATAAAAATATGTACAATATGAAAATATCCAAAAAACACTTGAACAGTGTTATATATTTAGCTGACTTCTCTACTTAAATTATCACAAATGTTTTGAAGAATGTTCAAATTTAGAGAAATTCGCAATTTGAACCAGTGTCATTACGTACAGTTTTTAACCTTCACTTTTCTTAACCATCAAGAAGCTTAAACTTATAATCATTTAGTAACTCCATAGATGTTATGTTCTTCAAAATATGACTTGATTTGTCGTTATTATTATCATTATTATTACTTATGTTTTTTTTTTTTTGCCCAGACCTAACTCCAATTTACAGAAGATTATAATGTTGGCTGGATTTGTGTTTATTAGTCAAGTGAACATGAGCTTTTCTCAGTGTTGAGTGAATTTTAAAAATACCATTCAACCCTAGTATATTTTTACAGTTTTTGTTTACCTTGACTTGTTCAACTTTTATATTTTGATCTTCCAACATTTCATTAATTGTAGTGTTATTAGTGAGTTGTTTCAAATTAATTTTTAATATGTAATTCATCTTAATATACATCAAGTTTGTTTAATGTAAGTATAAGTTACTTATGAGATTTATTTGGCCTCACTTTTATATTAAGTGGTCTTAACTACTAGGTACTTAAATTATAAAGTAAGTACAATGTACTTATTGTCATACTGTATTGCGCAACACTTCTGGTGCTATTGAGGTGGTATATGGGTGAGGTTAGGGACAGGTCTGGTGGTATGGGTAGGTTGAGGTGTAAGGGATGGGTCAACAGTGTAATTATAATTGTAATCACATAAATGAATTGCAGATGTAATTACATGCAGGTATTTTTTTTAAATATAAGTACAACGTAAAAACATGTATGTACATATAAGTGCATTGCACATAAGTGTATTGTGTAAGGTGATAGTAATTACAGCCACAAACAGGATTTATTTGATTTAACTTCATTTAAAACAGCAACTACTCTTTTTACAATACTGTGAAAGATAATATTCTTATTTGAAAATTTGATTATCAACACAGTTCATGAATTAAAACAAATTATTTTACTCAAATATGTACATATTAATGTTTTTATTATTAATACTTTTTATCCATAAATCTAATCTAATACATTTAATCCAATATTAATATTACCTTTTTAAAAATGCATTTGGATTTAAAGCATGTACTGTATACATCCAGAATGAATTTTGTTTTATATATAACATATAATGATATATTCAAAATACTATTTAAATATTATGTAAATGTTGTTCAAAAGCAGCTTTACAGCAACACTTGCCACAATGACAATAAAAATAGTTAAGATAACATTATTTGATAAAATATAATGTTGCAAATGGGTGGCACACTGGCTCAGTGGTTAGCACTGTCGCCTCACAGTAAGAAGGTCCCGACTGGGCCAGTTGGCATTTCTGTGTGGTTTGCATGTCTAGATGCTCTGGTTTCCCCCACAGTCCAAAGACATGCGGTACAGGTGAATTGGGTTAACTAAAAATTGGCCATAGTGTATGAAAGCGAGAGTCTATGGGTGTTTCCCAGTACTGAGTTGTGGCTGGAAGGGCATCCGCTGGGTAAAACAAATGCCAATAGTTGGCGGTTCATTTCGCTGTGGCAACCCCTAATAAATAAGTGACTAAGCCGAAGGAAAATGAATGAATGAATGTTGCAAATCAGGAGAAACGAACCGCTAGATCAGAACTATGAATATTTGTTTTTCCAATAAAATTTATAAAACATTTTTAACTTTTTAAAATTTTCCACAGATCTCCCTGCACCCCCTTGTGGCACCTGAGGCTCCCAAGACACCCATTTTTTATTAATATTTTTTTTTTCTTGCTTGAATTCACAATCTCATCATCATCTGAGCATTTGTTCTCACATGAGATGAAGTACCTGTGAACATGAACATGTCTGTTAATGCCTGTCTCCACATCCTCTCTCCCTCAAACCCCCCCTCTTCTCAACCACAAGACCCCCAAAGTATAGAAAGAAAAAAAACAAGCCATTGTTGCAGTCTGTCACATAACCAAAAACAACCATCAGGATTTGGTACTGTGGCCAAAAGGATCTTATTGTGTGGTCCATCTTCCAAGGATTGAGCAATAGAAGTTTGGTAGAGGTAATATTTTCACCACCCAACCTCTCTCTGCCTTCAAAACCACAGCAAAACACTCGTTTTCTGCTGCAATCACCGGACTCACCACATGAAGAGGTGAAGTCCGAAGAGTCAAAAGTGTTGGATGACACAAGCCAAAAATAAACACAAATGACAGAGCAGACTCGGCCCCAAGTGTCTAAATTAAGATGAGCGTTCCTGCAGTTGAAAAGTGAAGAATGTACCTCATTTCCTTAGAATGTTTAGGGCTGCAACTTCCTGCAACTGCGTGCAGTATCTGCAGCCTGATGCCACAACAAAAAAGTGTGGTTTGCTCAGAGAGAGCGACAAGCAGACAGATAATGAAGAAAGACATGCTATGTCTTCATAATATCCAATTAGCTGCTTAAAAAAACATCACACAATCTTAGAAATGATGCTGCCAGAGAGGTCTGCACTTTGACACAGCATTGACTTTGTCTAAAAAAAGACTTGATTTAGCAGAACAAACAAATCTAAGATCAAACAGCAATGCATGATAGACATGAAAGCCTTCCTGTAGCTCAATTAGTAAATCATGGTGCTAACAATGCCAATGTTGTAGGGGTGATTCCAATGGAAATCAAGAACTGATAGAATGTGCATCTCCAATGCAATGCAAAGATAAAAGCATTTGCCAAATGCATAATTGTAAATGAATATTCATATGGGAGGTATTGTAGGTCTTTTCAGTACAAGTGCAAGCCAAAAACCCATGAGTGCCGTTAAAAATTTCCATTCTTTGACATCATGGCGCCGCAAAAACCAGGTGACAAGTGGAGTCCTGACCCAGAATCCTTCACCCCAGTGACAGCAGCTGCTCAGAGCGACGAGCACCTGCTGAAAAAAATGTTAAATATCAGCTCAAACACCTCAACGACAGGAAGCTCTATCATCAGCTTGCTCTGCACCGCTGTGGTGTGTGTGTGTGTGCGCGCGCGTGTGAGAGAGATGCCTTTGTAAATCAAGTGCTTCTGTTAAGTGGGAAGTAAAACTGTGACGTGACGTACACATCTTTACAATTTGGCAGCACATGTCTTTGAAATAACCGAAGCCGAAGAAGATCTCGATGGTTTGTCTGTAATTTGTAGTAAAATGTGTTCTTAGGTGAAATCTAACGGTTATGTGACATGGAAATGCCTGCTGAAGTGGCCCAGCATTGATATCTGTGTCTTCTGTCGACAAAAATAAGGTAGGTTTTATTAGCTGGGAGTTCACTTTTCTTGACTTCATTTTGATGAGTAGATGTTATCAGAACACTTAAAAAGTATTCTCAGATGGTATAATTTGTAAATAAATGACAGTTGTTTGGGTTGAGACTTCATAAATGAAAGCCTGAGATTGTTTGAGAAATACCTTCTTACAAAGTATTTAAAATAAATTGATAAAAAATTAATGAAATCTAAAAATGTTGAACAATCTAAAACAGACATGATAATATTTACTTA
>CAIGQW010053273.1:5166695-5285295 GCA_903798125.1 Danio choprae | reverse complement strand
ATTTTCCATATCGGTTAAATATTGCCATCGTATATGTGATGTGATGAGTAGAAGTCTACAAGTGTGTTCGGCTTGAAATTATTTTTCATATGAATTCATGCAATGTTCAAAGCAAAATTTCTAGAACACTATTATGCTGCTGTTTTCTTAAAGATAAAAATGTGTTACATTTGCTTTTTAATTTGTTTCATTGTTTCCTTTGTTTAATGTTGTTTCGTTCAACCTCAAGGTCAGTCATTTCACAATTTTAAATGTCTACTTTCATTCAGTACTAACAGTGTTTTCAGATTGACACTGAGTTTAAATACTAAATAAGCAAAGCAGAAAATGTGTTCTTCTTCAGTCACAGAAAAGTGACTGCACACTGGTTGCATTTTTTGAGAAAGGGAATTTTTGGAAGAAAAATCCCTATAGATAAAATTTTAGTAGTAAGTATATTACCTAAAGCAGCAGCCACTCTTTAAATTGATTTAATTATTTTCAGACTCACTTTATTTATAATCCAAATCAAACCATTACAATATGTAATGTATTAATGTGATATTACTTTTTTTAGGGTAAAAATCAGGCATAAACAGTAATTTTTAAATTAAGCATAAAAATCGCTAAAAAACAACAACAACAACAACTGAAAACATGGTTTTGTATATATATATATACCAAGCACTGGCTTGGCTCTGATTGTTTGGTGTGAATCAGTCAAGTTGATCCCTCGTGTCTCAACCTCTTGGCCTTTGTTTGCTCGCCAGCATGATGTTGAGACACAGCGATACATGAAAATCCTGTGATTCTGTCAGTGGGATTTCAGAGACATTTGATCAGTTTGCCTTCATTTCAAAACTACAGAAACACATCCCCTGTAACAGGAGAAAACAGAGGCCTGAAGGAGCACGAAACCATCTGCCATCAATTATACACCCTATATGACTTACTTTCTCCTGCGTAACAAAAGACATAAAAAAAAGTTGTTTTTTTAATGTAAACTCTGTAAACGTACTGGAAATTAATTACACAATCTTTGTGTACTGATCAATCCAGAAAAAAAGTGTCACACCAAACTCTAATAATATTAACGAGAAGTTTGCACTTTAAAAAAGAACTTGCTTCCTCAGTTTTAAAAAAAGGTGAATCAAATCAACTCACATTAAACTCACTTAAAACATTCATTTAAATCTTGCATAACATAAAATTATCATGATAATTAAAAAAAAATAATCATAATAAAAAAATTAAGTTGCAATATTATTAAGTTATTTTAGTAAGTTCAACTGACATAAAAACATTTGTTGCCGTGACTTATATTTCTTTACGGTGCGATTTTCAACATCAAAAGTTGACGGAGCAGAGATCAAGATGCCATTGTGCAATTCAAAAGCACAAATAAACACCAGAATAATCATGAGCTACAGACAATTTCTGTTAAGAATACACATTCACATGATTTTAAGGTGTGGAAGACAAAATAACCACTAGATTATTTCCAGTAAGTGATGAAAAAGATCACCCATGTCATGCAAATATTAACTGTGCTGCATATTTCATCGGAACCAAAAGCATCTGACCTTGTCGTGCATCTCCAGAGATGAATTTGCACTGTTACCGATAGGGTCAGAAGGTCAGTGGAAAGTCTCGTCTCTGTTTGGAGATCCTGCTTTGATTCAGGCTGTTCTCCCAAATAGTCCCAGAGGCACACAGTGTTCTTACTGACCCGAGGGTTCAGCTTTTCCTGACCCGACAACAGTTTCTCACGAGTCCAAACCCCACTGAGACATACACATTGACTTAGCACATTAGCTCTGATTATTTATCTGCTTATGGCCAATTTAAATGCTTGGACTTGTGTGTTTACATGTGTGAGCTGTATAAAATAGCATTACAGTGGATCTTTACATACACTAAAAAAACATACGTGGATTGTTTTTTTGAACATTCCATGTTCGTAACATAAAATAGCTACAATATTAGCAAGAATTAAACACACACACACACACGTGTTTAGTGTAACCCAAATCTTTTCACTCATTCAACCGTCTGAAACTCAGCGTGTGAGTTGGAAACAATTTGTCTAGAATTCATAAAGAGGATTAACCTCCTTTAGCAGATCTGGGCCAGAACAGTTTTTCCTACCCTGCCGTTTCTCATTGAACGTTAAACATAAACTGAATATTTGTGGTTCTTTTTTTTTAATTCTCATAAAACAGAAAATATATGCTTCGTTAAGTCCCTCTTTGTCACAGTATTATAAATCTTACAGAAATAATTGAATGTAGCTACTGGAATGAAAATCAAAAGAGAATATTACAACAAATAGTGGAAACACGGATCAAGATTAAGGGTTTTCATTTAGTTTTTATGCTACAAAATTCCTAAGTATGATCGTTTGTTTTGTGAGCAAGACACCATCCTATTATAAATAAGTCTAAAAGAATAATTGGAAAGTTACAGTATGATAAATCTTACAGAAATAATTAAATGCAGCTACTGGAATGAAAGTAAAAACAGAATATTACAATAAATAGAGGTTACACAGACCTAGATTAGGGGTTTTCAATTGTTAACATGGTACAAAATAAGATAATATTTTGTATATAATATCATTCATTCATTCATTTTCATTTCGGCTTAGTCCCTTTATTAATCTGGGGTCGCCACAGCGGAATGAACCACCAACTTATCTAGCATATGTTTTACGCAGCAGATGCCCTTCCAGCTGCAACCCATCTCTGGGAAACATCCATACACACCCATTCACACTCATACACTACGGACAATTTAGCGTACCCAATTCACCTATACCGCATGTCTTTGGACTTGTGGGGGAAACCGGAGCACCCGGAGGAAACCCATGCGAACAGGGGGAGAACAAACTCCACACAGAAATGCCAAATGACCTAGCCGGGGCCTTCTTGCTGTGAGGCGATTGTGCTACCCACTGCACCATAGTGTTGCCCACTATATAATATCAAAACATATTTATTTATTATTAATTTAGGCTTATTTGCAAGGTGCTAATCAGTTGTATTTTTTCATCAACCACTAAATATATACAAGGATTTATGTCTAATGCTGTCAGCATTCTTACAGCTGTACTGTTTTCTCTCATGCTTAGTAAACATGGGGAACTGCGGCTCTTTTGATCCTGATGATGAATTCTCCTATCATCCAGATGAATGGTGCGACCAGTGTAACTGCCCCAAGCCTCCAGTCAGTCAGGTGTGTGTTTGTGCATATGTGTGTGTACTGTGTGTAAATGATGGCTTCCACTTCCGGTTCAGAAAACTTTCACTCAAAATGACTGAAACAAATCATTCTAAATAACAAGGTTGAGTAAATAACAAGACGATGACTGAATGAGCTGTATGTTTTCTATCATGCTGTTTTTATCAGTCAGAAAAGTAGTATGTTCTTCACACATGCAGTGCTTTAAAACATATAATTGCCCCCTTTTTTTTTTTTTACTTTGAAGCATTTTGAAATATCCATTTTGATCGTATGCTTTTATAAACAACATTAAAATGTGTATGTTAACCTATACAGAAGTCATTTTTAGCACAACCATAATACTGCTAATCTGTTGATACTCTTATAATTTAATACTCTTGCTAATACTGTTATACATTAAGGATTTCGTTTGGTGTTAGATGGTTTAGCAAATTATTATTTCATTCCTAGAGAAAAGTTTTAGGCAAATCTACTTGCAGTCTACTTACATAATTCACTCGAAGCAACATGAAGCTTATTCATTAATCAAATTAATCTATTTACAACATATAATACATTTTTTAAATACAAGTAGGCCTATATAAGGGTGTGTCCAAACTAGTACTGACTAGTGAAAAGAAGTCGCGTTAGCTCGCTAGTACACATAGCAGCCAGTTCGAAGCACCGGAACTGGCGATAAAACATACCACACTAAGTGTTTTCATCATTTTCAATTCAATTCAGTTACAATTCACAAACACATTTGAAAATCTCTTAGGCTAATGTAGGCTAATTAAGGTAGCTAATGGTTAGCCACTTGTGCTAGGGATGTTACAAGATATTAGGGTTAACAAACAATGATTGTTGCACCCCCCCAACAAATTCCTGTATGATCATCAGTGTGGGGGAAAGTTACTTTTAAAATGTAAATATATAACTTGAGGTTACTTTTAAAGGAAAGTAATGTGTTATGTTATTGTTGTGTGGGGTTTTTTTTTTCCATCTCGGCTGGGCTTAAGATATATGTAATATATTACTTTTAAAAGTAACTTTTCCTAACATGGGGGATAATTTATGGTCGCACTGTATAATTCACACCTTGAGCTGAAAATGGTCATCTTCCAACATGGCAAAATGTATTAGTTTTCTGTTTGTGAGGCAGTTGAGAAATGGCAGGCTGTAATGTGTGACAGTGATAGAAAAGTGTTTAAAGGAGAAGCGAGCGAAAGGAAGTGGTGGAGTCATTCTCTAAACTAAATGCATTACAAATGTCTGTGGTTTATAACACAAGGCAAAACACAATGATCTCTTACAAAGAGCTGCACAAAGCATTTTTTGAAAAATGATCAGATGAAACCAAAATGGAATGTGCGTCCGAAAAAAGTTGGGTGGTCAAGACTAGTTTGGGTAAAATATGAACAAAAAAATGTACATATTGTTTATTTTTTATCATTTTTTAAATCTTACCTGATCTAACCCAAAGCAATGTTTTCACAACCCAGCATTCTTAAGAGTGTGTGATTGCAGGAAATTGCTCTGTCTGAAATGGTTTAGTGGAAAATCATTTATGATAGTGCTAAATGACGTTGGGTTTAAGAAAGATGAGGATGAAAACCCAACGCTCTAAAAATGATAGATTGTCTCAAGCCAAACTTAGTTAAAATATGGACAAACCCAAACACAAGGGTTAATGTTTATGAATATTTTTCACAAAGTTGGGTTGAAACAGACCATCAGTTTGGATGCGCGTTTAAGCAGACCAGTAATCTCAGCAGTCAGCTATTTGTGGATGACCACCGACCTCACACTGATGTGTTAAAAACAGCACAACCTCAGGTTTTTTTCTTAACATGACGCTAAAAATAAATGCTGGGTTGTTTCAGGTTAATTGGGGTAAAATATGGGCAAACCCAACTGTTTAGCTCAGGTGTTAACAATTTTATTTATAAAAACATATAATATTACTCAACGGTTGGGTTGGTACTTAGACCCAATTTTATTTACAGTACTTTTAAGCATTTAATATTCTAAATACAATCTGGTTGCACATTCCTGTTAAAGACAAGGAAAAAAAAGTAATTAATGGAATTATTTGATTAGTTCCTACCACTGACCTGTCTGCATTGGTGTGACTCACTCTTCAGATTGGTCAACCCACCAAAGGTTACATAACTTAAGGGAAATGAGCCTTTGTGTTGGTAATCAATTGGGTACTACAACATCTAGCTAAATTTGAAACACATTTCCTCGTGATTTGCTTTTATTAAAGTAATATAGGAATTAAAGAGAACAACAGATGCTGTTTATGGCATAATCAGAGTGGTGGAATGTTTACTCTCACATTGGTGGTTCTTTCATAATTGGTTGTGAAAACAGAAAATAATAAGAGCTACACCCTGTTTAAGGAAGTGGCTTTGTGCAGTTTATGACATTGACATTGATTAGAGGAGCCAGATATTGAGGTTTTGATATCATAAAGAGAAATTGATAGCCAAAACCAAATACTTATAAGTGCTACCCTCAGCTAAATGCTGTGTCATTTACAGTCACCATATTTGTTTGGGGTTTTGACATCGTTTTCTATGTTTTCTCACACAGAACTTTGATCCTCTGATTCCATATCCATCTCAGTACACACCTCCACCATCGTCTCCTCTTCCAGGTGAGCTGATTTCCCACAGATATGCTGTTAAATGGTGCTTGGCATATCAAACTCTTATCATCTGTGTTTTGCAGAGAACCTGGTGGTGGCCATATATAAATATGATCCAGCCCACAGTGACGACCTGGGGTTTGAGAAAGGGGAGAAGATGAAAATCCTAAACTGGTGAGCAAGATCGAGGTTACATCAGGCTGACAGTAGATCTACAGTAACCTGCATACACTGTAAAATGGCTGGGTTCCACACAAGTACTTCATGTTGTCCCAACACAAATCGATTAAGTTAACTTAAGTGGATTGAACATAAAATAATTAAGCTGTCCACAAAAAACACAAAAAAATTATGTTTTTCAACTCATTTTTAAAAAGTAGTTTGAACAAGGAGCACATGTTTTTTGTGTGTGAGTGTATAGTGAGCACTACACATGAAGAGTTCAGATGAAAAAACCTAAGTGCTGTCTGACATTTTCCTCTAAAATAGGCGTGTAGGTCCAATAAATTCACTTTTGGCTGAATAATACATTCATTTCATTGCCTTTAATGTGAAATATCTGAACATAAACATAAAATGCTCATAAAGAAAGATGCTAATTTTAGGAAAACTTCTAAATTTGTAATAGGAATTATATTACAAAATGTGTCTTTTGGAGATTTATATTGGACAGTTGTTCTAGTTGAGAGCAGAAGGAATTGATCTAAATTTGTAGATCACAATAACCAGAAGTGTAACTACCTTACTATCAAGTAGCCTAACATAAAATACAAAGATACAAAAATCTATGGCTTAACAAAAATATACAGTAATTATATTGCATTAGTCATTTGATGTATCTAATACTTTAATCTGATGTATATATCCCACATTTCTGCGAATACGTCCTGTTAGTGTTACTACAGTAAAACCCCTGAAAAGCATTCACTGCATATCTCGCATGTGTCTGTATGTTCTGAGATGTATCTCATTTGCAACAGAATGTCACCACGTTCATTTCAGGAAATCAGTAGTGGCATCAGTGTAACTTCGAACAAAATTTAGCCATGCTGGCAGGAAAAGGTCACAAAGTATAATCAATTCATCACAACCTGGAGCCCTTTTGAGAAGTTGAATTGAAAGTCACAACTTTACATCTGTTTTAATATATTGTGCAGTTTTAAGAGAAGGCACTATGCTGGTTTAAAATATATTACATGTGTGTCTTAGTGATGATCCTGAATGGTACATGGCGGAGTCTCTGTTCACCGGCCAGAAAGGTTACATACCAAAGAACTTTGTAGCAAAACTGAACAGCATGGAGACAGAACCGTAAGTAATGCAATGCTCACTCGCATAAAGTCACACACACTCAAACAAATACACATAATTAAATGTATTTATGCAGATGAAATCATCAGAATGACGTCTGGGAAATGCCACCTACTTCTGTGGCTGAAATGTTTCACTTAGGATACCCCTTACCACTTATGACAGATGATCGGGAAGTCAGTAAAAAAAAGAAAGAAATACTCCCACAAATCACTATGTTAAACCACTGCAGTAGCTGCTGACACCACATTTCTGCGTTAAGTTCCAGTCTGTGAATGCTTCTCTTCTAATCGTGGGAGGAGTGAAAAGCAGCAAGTCTGAATTTCTGTAACTCAAATGAAGTGAAAACCCTAATAAAATGACAATGTTGTGTCGCAGGTGGTTCTATAAAAATCTCTCCAGGAATGACGCCATGAGGCAGTTACTGGCTCCTGGAAACACACAGGGCTCGTTCCTCATCAGAGAGAGCGAGACACAACCAGGTAACCTTGAACTTCTCTCCACAAAAAAATATGAAATAATCAGTAATATAAGGCCACATTTGACAGTGCTATTACATTATGGCTTTGATTTTATTATATTTTAGATTTAAATAAAGTAAAAACAAAATGTAAAAAATTTATGTAATATTAATAAATAAACAACAGTTAAATAATGCATTTCTGCTTGTTCTATTCCATATCTGTATCTCAACTATATTTAATTCATTAGCATTGTTTTGTATGTTAGTTATTATTAATATCTTAATATATTATTCATTAATTTTCTTTTCGGCTTAGTCACTTTATTAATCTGGGGTCACCACAGCGGAATGAACCGCCAACTTATCCAGCATATGTTTTACACAGTGCCCTTCCAGCTGCAACCTACCACTGGGAGACATCCATACACACTCATTCACACACATACACTACGGACAATTTAGCTTACCCAATTCACCTATACCATACATGTTTTTGGACTTGTGGGGGAAGCCGGAGCACCCGGAGGAAACCCATGCGAACACGGGGAGAACAAACTCCACACAGAAATGCCAACTGACCTAGCCGGGGCCTTCTTGCTGTGAGGTGATTGTGCTACCCACTGCACCATAGTGTTGCCCATTAATATATTAATTATTATTTTTATATTAATTAACCACAAATAATTTCTTTAGGTTACTTTTATTTTATGTTTAGTGTTCCAGAACTGTATGATCTGATAATAACCAACATTTATTGAAGTTAAATTTATGTGTTTGGATTTTATGTTTTTGCTTTTAGCATTTTATTTAAGATTAGAAAGACATTATTTAAATACATTCAAGTACAAGTTATTTATAAAAGAAGGGAATAAGCCAAATGTAAGTGAGTGAGTGAATAAAGTTATCCCTTTTAAAGGGTTATAGTATGCTCTTTACATATATAGTTTGTAAGATACAAAGCACAATGTACACTCACAAAAGAAGTATTGAATCTGAACTCCCTCAAATGCCTCGGCTGTAGTCCTGAATTTGCTTCTGGGAATGTATGTCACAATATTACAAATGTAAATAATTAACACCCATCCCATATCCAAGAAATGCTGTTTTACAGATCTAATATACAGATACACATGCGACATATTTACATTAGACATAACCAACATTACCTGAACTCATGTGTTTTTGGTGTGCTTATGAACTATAACCCTCATCTGGAAAGGAGGTGTGGAGGAGCAACTTGTTTGCACGTAAAGAGACGACAACACAAAAGCAGCATGTTTTTGCTTCCACATAAAAAAGAGTGAATTCAGCATAGAATAATGAATGATTTGTATTAAAGAGGACTTATTATGCAAAAATCACTTTTATAAGAGGTACACAGTTTAAACACAGTTGTGTGACAACAGTGTGTGAATATAGCCAGCATGGTAAAATGGTAAAAAAATATTAATTCAATTGTTTTTAATCACACCTAATAAACATCCGCAGAAACTTTGATTGACATTCTACCATTCTACATGTCATACGAGGGGAAAAGCCCTGCCCATTAGTGATGATCTCTCCCTCATTAGCATAAACAGCCCTAAGTGAGTTTTTAATCTGCTTTTGTTGGTGACACATACCATTTTTATAGCTTGGAAGGTTTATAGCTCCACCATTTTTTGAGAAGAGCACAATCTTATTTGAATTTAAAGCAACAGTCACCAAAATGACACAATTTGGATAAAGGCCTAAAAGGGGTTTCAAAGAGTTATCAAATATTGCAAAAAGCATAATGTGACCCATTATAACATATTTAAATCATCCTGAAGTAACACTAGGCCCAGTCACCAGTAACCCCAGAGCCATAACTGTCCATAAATTGTCCGTTTTATAAAGCTGGAGGTGTGTGTGTATGTGCTCTTGACTCTGAATGATGATCCTGTTGTTCTGGTGCCGCAGGTAGTTTCTCTATCTCTGTGAGAGACCTGGACCCCATGCAGGGGGACATCATCAAGCACTACAGGATCCGCAACATGGACGCAGGTGGATTCTACATCACCAACAAGATCTCCTTCAGTTCCCTATCAGAACTCGTCAAACATTATACACGTATGTTCAACAGTTCATTTGTGCCATACACATATTTGCTGTCAGGTTATTTGCTTTCGAGTTTAAGTGAAGACTTCAGAATTGTCAATTGTAGTACAGTAGAAAAGTGTCATCATCTGTTTATCGGTCTCTATGTAGGAGAGGCTGATGGACTGTGCACTCGGCTGGTTAAACCGTGTCAGACCCGAGCGCCCCAGAAACCCTGGTGGCAGGATGAGTGGGAAGTGCCTCGCGAGTCTCTCAAACTAGAGCGCAGACTGGGGCAGGGACAGTTTGGAGAAGTATGGATGGGTAAGTACTAAGAATTGCTTTCTCAATTTATTTTTGAGCTAAAGGTAGGGTAGGCCACTTCAGATCAGCTAGGAGTTGTTAAAGCTGAAGATCCTGCCAGATATTTGTTGACCAAAGCCACGCCTCCTCCAAAACATATGAATGTACACAAGCATAGTATAGTTAGTAATGCATAGCAATGTTAGACCCAAGACCAGAAGTGACACTATGAGGGAGAGATTACCTCATGTCTCATTCAGCAATGAGAATACATTACAAAAGGCATATTACACTAGCAACATAACACATGAGCTTGTCTACCAAAGCATTTTGCCCCAAGGCACATGCATTTTTTTCTGCTGTTTTCAATGAGTGCTGAGTTTTTAGAACACCAGCAGTGTGACAAGGCGCTTTCCCCGCAATTTTTACATTTTTTAATCAGCAGTTGGAGAATATTCAACTTTGAGTTAAATGCAGCACTACAGAACAGCTCTCAAGTATTCAGCTGAGCTGCTTTTCAGATGCTTTGGTGGACACATGCACCCTGTTAGTCTGCATAGTAAGAACACGCTGATAACATGACCTTTGTGCTCAGAAATATGAAAATCCACATAGGATGACAGGCAGATAGGACGGCCTGTCATAATGTTTGGCTGAAAATTTGCATTGGATGAAATTTGAGATGATATATTACACAGCCCTTAAGTCAGAATATATTTTTTGGTTAAAAGTGAATGACTCAATGAAGCTAGACATGAATTCTTTCTAGACAATAGACAAAGCATATTTCCATAAACACTTATGGACAGACTTTGTCTATTTATTTATTTTACCATTATTTAACCAGGAAGTCTCATTGAGATTTAAAATCTCTTTTATCTCTTTTACAAGAGAAACCTAGCCAAGGTAATAGCCATACAGTAAAACAATTTAAAAATACATGAACACCACATAAGAACTACATTTCATCAGTCCTCTCAACAAAAACAATCACATGCTTCCAATACCACTCTCTTTATAATGCCTTTAAATTCACTGAAAGACACAATTTTATTTAGTTTTAAGTTTTTTTTTGCTAATTATTCCATGCCCAAGGTGCACAATAAGAAAATGCTGTTTTTCCCAGCTCTGTACAGACTCAAGGCATATTGAAAAGCAAACACTTGGAGGAGTGAAGCTGGTAATTGCCAGAACTAAGAAAAAAAAAAAGTACAAAGATAAGCTGGAAGTTTACCTAACATAGCTTCATAGAAAGAAAGAAAAGCGCACAACAAGCGCACCCATAGTGCGCACAAAACAACAGGACAGAGAGTCCTGAAAAATGGGTTTTAGTCCAAAGCTAAACAAACTCTAGTTCATAATGAATGCATTATTCAGTCAGATCACACCAAAAGCAACAACATGAATAAAAAAAGTCATAAGATGCATCCGTAAGAAGGACAAATCAAGCATCCTTTTTTTTTATCATAGTTGTGATGTATGTGCCTTTATTTAAGCTCTTCACAAGTTCTTAGGTGATAAAATGACCATCACATCCATGCACATACAACTAACACAATTATACACCTAGCACCAGGGGTGTAGCAACTGGGGGACTCACGTCCCCCTCACTTTTAGTGACAGACCATTTAAAAACAGGTGATTAATATTAAAATGAATGTAAAATTTTGGATCTCATTCAGCTCTCATTCAAAATTTTGCCCCCCCCCCCCACTTTTAAAATGTCCGCTACGCCCCTGAAATGTTCTTCGCTAGCATTGATGCTTCCATTGAGAAACTTTAATTAAAAATTCAATTCCTCTTTTTTTCTATAGCACTTTTACAATGCAGATTGTGTCAAAGCAGCTTATCATAGAGGTTCTAGTAAATTGAAATTGTGTCAGTCTAGTTTTCAGAGTTGAAGTTCAGTTTAGTGTAATATAAATGTAACTGCTGAAAGCAAAACACCAAAAAGCAAATCCAACGCTACACAAAGAACCCGTCCATTTCACACTGAGTTCTATATAGTGGAAAAATGCTTTAGTTTTAAAAAATGTCGTAAAAAAAAAAAAAAAAACAGTTCTTTGTGTAGCCCCAAAATCTTTTTTTTTTCTGTCACGAAAAAAGAAAACTATTGAACAAATATTTTTAAGAGTCCACACAGCCTTGTTTTTGATATCTGAAAAGTTTAGCAAGAAAGACTTTTTATAAACAAAGACAAACAAAACAAATGCATTACAGCATCCAGGTGTCGCGCCTGTCCAGGTCTGTCTGTGCTTGTCTGAAAACGTTTCGCAAGCAAACATTAAGAATTGGACCATCATGAATGGTTATAGATAAACAGGCATCTACAGGCTTGTGTGGTGTGTATATGCTGCTTTTACCAGAATACAAATGAGTGTCAGCAACCACCTGGCATGTCAGAACTGTAAATACAGTAAGCTTGTTGGAACATTTGACTGCTGAATCTGCTCATTTTGAGATCTTAACCAATTTGGTAATGCTCATACTGTAATCTAAGGCACCCAAAAAGGCCATGCTCACTCTTACAGATAAAACAGAATACAAATATCTCAAGCATTATTTTTAATAAAATGCTTATTTCCCAAACCTTTTTTGAGAACAGAGGCTTGTAATATTATTATGTAATACTTATTAAACATGACTCATTTTTTGATGTATGGCTGTATGTAATGAAAAAATGTATGGTCTAAACAGTTTGTGAGGTGAAAATGTTAGTCTTTATTTTATGTTTGTAAGCATTTTAACTTAGATCACAGTGTAGTTATTTAATATTATATTTTAAATGAGCATATTATGTGTTATGTTTTTGTTTAGGTACCAAACATGATGCCCAGTTTCGTGATTAGAGTTTTGTCATTCATCATATATGGCCTACATTTCTGGTTTTTATGATCTTATTCTGAGAATATCTTCCGTCATTAAACGTCCAGTTTTCAGGCATATTCAAACACCAGCAGTGATATTACACTTGTGACTCTAAAATTAAACTCATGAAAGTCACTTCAATACTTAAAGTTTAAACCACTTCCTGTCCCTGGTTGCTGTAGCAACGCACTTGTTTCTCTCACACCTGCAAAACTCCATGACCGTGAGAGCCTGCATCATACCTCCATTTTGTTGAGCAGTGAATAGCTTTCCTCATTCAAATGAAAGAAGCGTTACATGTAATGAAATGTTCCGTTCATTAAAGCTCAGTGATTTTCATTGTTGATAACATCACACAAATCAGACCCCAAAAAATAAAAGACGTTATCAGGCAATCAGACAGTGTGAAAATTGAAGAAAAACATTGTGAATTTCTCACAGAGCAAACACCCTTATAGCAAATCATTCTCATGATAAGAAGGAAGTAGCATGTTAACATGGAAAATTTCTTATTTGTCAGTGCTGTTATAAGTTTCAGAAGTCTGCAATCATTCACTCACCAACATCATTCTTCTGTGGAATAAAGAACAAGGGAACAAAATCAACAGGTTTGATTTTAAGAGACCGGTGGGTAAATTAATGGATCTGATTTAGAGATGAACTGTAGACTCTTATTATAGGTCTCTATTTTAATGATCTAGGAGCAAAGTCTAAAGCGCAGGGCGCAAAAGCATTAAGGGTGTGTCCGAATCCACTTTTGCTATTTTAAGGATGGAAAAATATGCTCTGTACTGCGGCGCATGGTCGAACAGGGTTGTGCTTATTCTCTTAATGAGTAATGGGTGTGTTTTTAGAATAAACCAATCAAAGTCTCACCTCCCATTTCCTTTAAGAGTCAGTGTCGCGCCAAGGCGCATTTGTTATTTACATGGCAGACTTTGTAACTGGAAAAACTAAATGCTTTACTAGTAAGAAAACAGTTAAGCAGACCATCTGCAGTGCGAGGATAAAGAACAAACCTCCTCCAATCAGCCTTTACTTTCTCTTTCTCTCTTTCGTGGATAAGGAAATGGTGTTATACACTCCACTAAAGACATTCATTAGCTTAAATAATTAATTTTGTTTGTTAAGCGCAAAGATTTGTTTCAAAACTATTTCTAAATTCAGTTCTAATTTCCAGCAAATGAATAAATGAGCAATAACGAAGTGTGGTCAAAACAGTTATATCCAAAGACATGTCCTATGCCCCATATGGTCCAAAACCTGACAAGTGGACAAATCTAAGCTTGTTTTTAATAAAACAAATAGAAATATGCATATAATAAATAATACTACTAATAATAATAACATTATACAAAAGCAAGTTGTCGTGAATAAACCGAAAAAGGCCTCCCGAGGTGAAGAAGGTATGGAGGCAGTGGTTTTTGTATTTATGTAGAAAGTAATTATTTTTTTATTTGTAAAGATATTTGCGTATTGCTGTATATCCTGCATGTTTTAAGCAATGTGTAAGCGAGGCGCACAACTGACATCCTCTGCGCTGGACTTTAGACCTGCTTTCAGCTGGTTTAATAGTGTATTTTAGTCTTCAAAATAGCAACGCGCCAACAATGCACCTTAACACACCTCTTTTCTGGACTGGAACACCCATGAGTCCACAAAGTGGCACAAATAAATTTGCTATTTAAACAACGTGGCAAAAAATGAGGAAAATTAGCATTGAGCTGGTCTGAAAATACCAACACGTCTCGGCAAACATGTCTTGCGCCTTATTGCGCCTGGTGTATGATAGGACCCATAGTGCTGCCTGAAACTTTGTGGCTATATCAAATAGTAGTTTGTTTGTACATTAAATTTAGAGGTGTCATAGAATGCACTGATACCAAATGTTTAAATAGATCTTTCATATCTACAAAGAAGGCATGTGGCTTGGGTAAGTGCAAAAATTCTCCAGAAACAGTTTTACATGTCTATTTACAACCCTAGTTATTGGCCCTGGAAATAAAAGGTCTGATTTTACCTTATTTGGAAGGGTCATGGATGTTAATGAGCTCTGTCATATCATTCTATTGGCTCATGTTGAAAATAAACCAAATTTATTCCCTCTTTCTGATTATAGGGCTATATAACAACAACCGTCAAGTGGCTATCAAGAGTCTGAAGTCTGGTACCATGTCCATCAGTGCTTTCCTGGCTGAGGCAAACCTAATGAAGTCTCTACAGCACCCTCGACTGGTGCGACTGTTCGCTGTGGTCACGCAGGAACCCATTTACATCATCACCGAGTACATGGAGAACGGTGAGACGCAAAACTGAACAAATACAGTACATTCACCTGCCGAGGGAGATGAGAATTCCATGATATGACGAAGCAGTCATGTCTAGAACTAAATGATTCATTCATGCGTCCCATCTGAACTTCCTTGACAAAACACACACTTACACTCACTGAGCAAACTTCCAATAAAACTTTCATCAGGGTTTCATGACCCAACAGGTTTGAGTGGTTTCAGGAGCGTGAGCACTTTCGAAGAGTTGTTTGTGTGTGTTAAGCCCACAGCCAGTCCACACTGGTGTTCGCTTTATGAAAACAAAGCTTTGGAGATAGTGAAGATGTCTGAATTTGCATCCCTCTCGCACATGAATAATTTTCATAAGATCAACATTAAACATCCTCTTTGACCTCTCATAAGTATTTCGTTTTCAGTGTTTTTCCATGTATTGACGCATGGTCTTTTTGTAATGGGACCAAATTGTACAAATGTATGCTATTGAAGACATGAAAAGTCAAATCTCAAAAACTAATCTGAACATTTTTGGGAGCATGTTTCCCAGTTACAGCCCTGGTGGTGTTTATTCATCTATAAAGGCCTGTGTTTAATCAGACATGCTGATTCATGCCTGTCATTGTTCAGCAAGCGGTTCTGAAGTCTCTTGTAACCCTCTTGTGAATAGCATCCAGAGCTTGTGTTTCATCTGTGGCATTCCCACCTTGACTGTTCTAGAACATAACATGACCTACTTCAGTTCTGAACATATGAAGTACTTGTGTTTTGTTAGGTTTTTGCTGTTTTACTACTGTAATTCAGTCTGACGCACATTTCAGAATTTTAAAACTAGTCTATGGCTTGAATAGCTCACTCAAAACTGACATGAATGCAAATACAGATGATTTTTTCAGTGGAGCACAAAATATGGTTAAAGTGACAGCTTACCCAGAAATTAAAATTTACCCTCAACCTCAGGCTATCCAGTGACTTTTCTTCCTCGGCAAACCATAAAAGAGGGGTTTTTATCTGAAACTGTGGCCCTTTTTGATTAAAATGCAATTTTACCACTACCAGAACTTTGATAGTGAAAATAACATAAACAGGCAAAATTAATTCCGGTTGAGATCTTATTAAGCGAAATTAACTGTGCAAGAAACTTAATATTACTTATAACATTATTACTTTTAATTATAGATCATCAGGGCAATTTTCTGAGGTGTATAACGATTTATAAGACCTCAATGCAGTGGTTCTCAATTCCTGTCCTCAATTCCCCACCCACTTCCCTTCCCCCCCAGTGCTCACTTGTATGTCTCTCTTATTTGACACACAAGAATCAGTTCATGGATCTCTCTGTTTACGAGCTGATGATCTGAATCAGGTGTGCCAAGTATAGAAGACATACAAAATGTGCAGGGCCCCCAAGGATCAGAATGGAGAACCACTGGCTTAATGTATCATTAGGAGTCATGTATTAATTTAGATTTTTCTGTAGGCCTATGTGTTTTTATGACTCTCAAATTGCCAGAAACCATTGACTTGATTTTGATTCACCAAGGATCATGGTTTCGGCTAAAAATCTCCTCTCCTTCAGAAAAAAAGTCACCTACAGTATTGGATGTCTTGGGGGTCATTTCTGGGTAAACTATTCCTTTATTAACATGTTAAGCTCAATAAATGAATGAACAAAAAATAATTATGTTATTTTTTGAAAAAAAAAATGGATTTAGATTGTTGATAGATTTTTGGAGCTTGACAATGTTTTGTCTCTAATCACTGTATTGTCTACGGACGTACAGTAAAACCTTCATCAAAACGTATAATTTAGAGAGTGCTGAAAGAAAACACACATTTGAAGCAACACGATGACAGACAAATTCTAGGCTATCAATTTCTTTAAAAGTCAAAAAGATTCTATAATATCGTTTAGTAAATAATTATTGGACATTAATTACATTTTAATCCCAACAACAAACAAATTCACCACTGCAACAGCTAATATATCTGTATACATTCAGCTCAGTTTCTATATGTTTCTCTAACCACTAATGCATAATAAACCCCTCACAGACACACTGCATCTCCCTGCAACTTTTACGCTTGCAACCTCACAGTTACAGCGTGGATTCTATCACATTAGAAAGAGACTTAGAGAGGCAGAAAGCAGAGGCACATAAAAGGAGTGAGAGACAGACAGGGGAAAGGGCAGATACAGTGAAAGGTCTTTGTTCCATAGGCTTGTATCAGGAATGCTTTCTAATTTACAGCCAACCACCCAGAAACTCATTCATAAATGGTCAACTGTGGCCACAGGTGCGCACAGAACTCCACACCCATGTTTTTTTCCTCTTATAATGCAACAATAGCGGTTGGTCAATATAGGCGTATTCGGATGCATATTATTCCACATGTAACCCAGTATGGACTGTTTGTCACTCTCATTGCCCCAAAGAGGATTGCTGGGCCTCCAGAATGTCATATAGATGCCAATGGAAACAAAAGACTCTAAGAGGAACAGCAGTGTTACTATAATGTCAGAGGCACAGTTCGTGAATGGCTGCGCTTTGTATTCTTCAAGGATGCTGATAGGACACTACACTCAGCGTGTAATTCTCCCAATGCTTTATTTAGGAATGCATGCAATTTGTTTAAACGCGCATTTGTTGTGCGTGTTGTTATTTTTAAAGAAGAGGTCGATGTGCCCTTTTCCATCCCACTGTCATTTTAACAATGGAGACAGTTTAATCCACGACCTTGAATTTTGCACCCTAATGTGATCTGAGATGAAAGCGAAGTGATAGCAGGCTTGTTAATAGAGTTCCTAACGGGGTTATTTTTCCGCTGCACCTTTGTGGGAATTTCCTTCAGGGTCAGTCGGTTATTTTTTCCCAACGCAGGCCGTCGTCTCAAAAGCAACAACTTTGGCCTTTAACACCGAACGTCTCAGCGCCTGATCCAAGCTGGCTGCACTAGTTTCCTGCGGTTGTTATGTTCTGTTCTAGTTCTTGGATCTAATCTCCGTGCTGTTGTTTGCCTTTTTTTGTAAACTATAATAGCTCAGAGAATGATTTAAGCACCAAAACAGCGTTCATCTATCTGCTGTTTCCTTTTGCCTTTGAACCAATTTGACTGATGGAGAGAGCGGGCTTCCGGTAACGTTCAGTTGTGGTTGAAGAGTTTTTTAAAACGATGCCAAAGACAGAAGAGTTACAAACTATAAATACAATTTTGAAGAAAGAAAATCAAAGCAAAATTTTAAACGTTATTCTTCTCATGTAGTCCATTGAAGTGCATGCTGGGAGCTGAAAATTCCCTTGCAAATCACGCCATAGCACTAACAGTTAGTTTACCATTCTTGTGGTGATTGTATGATCAAAAGAATCATACTTCAAATATTACATATTATAATTTAACATTAAAATTAAATCATTTTGTTATTGATATTAGATATGTAAAACATTGTAATATTGATACTGATCAAATATTTTTATATTGATATTTTAAATTATTGTTCTTGATGACTAATAGGTGAAATCTAATGGCTTAAAGCACAGTGGCAAAGTAATGAACCGGACACATTCAAATGTATGGAGGACAATCTAAATTGTTTTACTTTATTGTTTTGATGCTTATGATCTTTGACTGATTTGAGTTATCCCATTGACTCTGATTTCAGGCAGCCTGGTGGATTTTTTGAAAACTCCCGAAGGAAGTGATATACCCATCAATACGCTCATCGACATGGCTGCCCAGGTAGGCTTCACTTTTTTTGTCAGTACTGCATTCAAAATATCAGTCAGGCGTTAGATATCTATTACTCACAGGAAACAAACTAACCTCACTTTAACATTATACAAGCTCACGACTAAATGTCACCCCTTGAATATTCTGTTTACCTCTTATTTCTCAATTTGGCCGCTGTCTCTAAGCTTGTGACGCCAGCATTACTCAGCTGACGTTCTGCTTCCTAATCTCACGGTTAACAATGAGCACAACTGTGTGTGCTGGAACCAGTCTAGACACCTTAATTCAGACACCACTGCACTGCTACCCGAGAACATCACAACACAACATAAATGAGTCCACAATTTCAGCATTGATTATAGGAAATGTGTAAGCATCATATAAGCACAATAGAATATGAAAAACAAGATAACTAATGAACACACAGTATTTAGGTGAGGTGAGCATAAACACTGTAAAAAATTATACTATCAAGTTGTTTGCAAATTTTCAAGTAATACAAGATTAAATTTGATGCTTTAAGTCAGTTTAGTTTAAGTAAGTTGAAATGACTTCAACTTACTTTCAAATTAAATTTAAAGCAGCAACTTACAATGGAATACATTGTTTGTCCACTATAGCAAATATTGTACACATCGATTGAAAGGACCATACAAAGGCCAGATTTAGGTCACAGTAATTCTTGACCTAATTAACCTCATGCCATGCTTCATTGAGAACATCTAATTATTATACGAACACATCCAACTGGAACGAATCAAAAAAATGATATTTCCAAACAGAACTATTCACAAACAGACAGCCCTTTTTACTTTTGGGTTTTCTAACTGATCAGGTTGTAAACATTTAGCTGTCAGATATCTTGATCACTTATGGTTTGAATGTGTCAATAAGTGAGAGTTGCTCATGCGGTGTGAAGATGAGAAAACACTGATGTTATTAAGCAGCGTTTTGTGGGTCAGAGGTTCATGGGGATCATGTGATATGAGGCTAATGTAAGATGTTTTCTTTCTTGATAATGTAAATAAACAGTGGTATAGTTCTTAAACAAGACATTGAATGAAACTATGAATTAATATTTTTTATTATTATTTATTTATTTTTCAATTTTTTCTTCTTAGTCATTTTCTCTCTTAATTAATTTTTATTTATATACCCTGTGAAAATCTAGACCTTTACTCACATTACACCCTGCTTTTAAAAGACCTTCAGGATAAAAGTTGCACAGGTTAGAAGAAGGCTACAAAAACATTTCAAAGGCTGCAAAGTGCTATTAGGAATGGGATTTGAAATCAGGCTGTATGACAAATAAAGTAATTAAATAATTTTTTTCAAAGGGTATGCTGATTTTTATATAGGCACTGTATGTATGTATATGTTATTATATTGTTAATTCTTATTAAAAAAATAATTCTCTCCCTAATCCATCCTTTTATAAATAATGTATATGTTTTGAGTTTGAAATGTACATTACTATAACAATCACACACAAACACCTCACATAATTACATGTACATTTAATCTCAGTTTGTGCTTTTGTTCTGTTTTCTCATGTTTATTGTTAGACCTGCTGTATATATGCAGAATCATTTTATCCAATTTTGTACAGTTTTTGTTTCTTATTTTGTTCTTATGTCTCTCTACATGTCTTACTTTGTCTTTGTTTAAAAGCAAAAAAAAAATGTTTTGAAGTAGATTAAATAGAGATGTTTTGCTTTGGGGGTAAGCTTTGATGCTCTGTAATACGTTTTAGTAGTTTAGTAGCTCTGTAATACGTTTTGTAGTATGTTTTCATTCAGGACATTTAAAATGACTATTTTCAGGCCTCTTATGAACACAGATGGCAGAACATTTATGCTAACCTGTTAGTTCTGGAGCAAAACTGTCAGGCATGTTCATGTCAGACCGACACATTTTTGAATCATGACTGTCGGCATAACACTTCCTTGAACAAACATGCACGTGTCATAGTGCAACATCCTCTGTAAAAAATTGGACAGTTTGGCAACCAATGAAAATCGCACTGCCATCGTAACGCATCTGCTGACACACATGCAGAGAAGCCATGATAACATCTGGCCACAATCAAAGATCACTGTAACGATTTCACATGAAATTTACTGTTTCAGGCATAGCGGGTCTCTGAGAAGTTCAGTTCAACTTGTACCTCACTCTTCTGAGATTAGACACAACTGTAGATTAAATAAGAACTTCTGTATATGAAACGTGTGGGTTAATGCTGGGTGGAGTGGAGCAGTAGGGGGTTAAAAGTCAAATCGAGGGAAGTTAAAGCTAGAGCCTCCCTGTCTCAGGAACTGACCTCTGTGTTAGTAACATAGGTCATATTCAGAATTAAACACTAGCCTACTGTGTACTGTTTTGTAAAAAATAATATGTAAAGCAGTTATGCAACAATAAACTAAACAGTATGCTAGGTCACATGAGATCATCATGATACACACTGCATTTGAACATGAACATTTTTATAGCACAAGCATTCATTAAACTGATCAGAAGTGACGGCAAAAATAGTAATAAAGCAACTCTAAATAATGACTTCTGCTAACAATGCAGCTTTTGCCTTACAAAATGTTAATATGAAAAAGAGCTATTAAATATAAAATGAAAACGTTTTCAGAGTATTGCTCTTTACTGTACTGTTGTTTCTGTATTTCTCACAAAAACAAATGAGAGTTAAGTTTTGTGAGCATAGAGACTGCTTCAAACAGAGATAATGTAATTCAAATAAAATATGATGGACAGTCATGTCTGTGTGGTTAAAATAATTGTTAAATTTGTTTTTGTTTTTTTTAAAGAGACATACCATTTTTATGACATAAGAAATTAGTGCTAGAGAGAGGGAATGAAAGTAACAAAGCAATTTTCTCGAAGCCCTGACAACATTGGCTTTCCAGGCTAAAACAGCAATTTCAGCATGCAACCCTTAATGGAGCTGCCAAATATCAGCTGATTTCAGGACTGTGTTTTTAAGTGCAAAAAGTAAATTATTGTAGCTGTACTTTTTTCCTTATTACAAGTTGTGTTACTCTTTTCATGTGTCACACCAAGGATCAATCTACAGGTTATTTAGTGCAATAACACACCCTTGAGTTTGAAATCTCGGAGTTTTTCAGTTTAAAGGTAAATCAGGTTTAAATGGCAAGAGTTCCTGTGGCGACGAAAGTAACACTGTTACTTATGTCCCACTGATAATAGCCAAACCTTAGTTTTCACTTCCACATATATACCAAAACTGTAGAAAATTGTAACATTTTGCATTGGTGGATTGCTTTTGAAACATTTGAAATTTAAAATGAAATGCCGTTTAATATTTTTTGCAAAAATACAGGACAAAATATGTTTGCAGTTAACATTAACAAGGTCATAGTCAGATATATTTAAAATTTTAAAAGATTAAGACAGTAAATCTAGGAAATATTGTTGTGTTACTTTACATACTCCCTGCTGAAGGGGTCAAATGTAACAATGTGCAACTTTTGTTTAAAGGAGTTATATTGGATTTGTTCTACATTGATTCAAAATAACACCTGATTTTGATAGACCACTGTTGTGAGTTACAACAGCAAAAATATATATTTCTTTATTATCTTTATCTTTTAAAAATGTTACTTTCGTCCCCGCTTTCCCTTAATATTATTCACAGAAACAGCCGTGAGCCCTCACTCGCTCATCAGCGCCTAGGTAAACATGTGGTGACAAGGGGAAATACGGCGCTCTATAATTGAGAGTCGCATGTACAGATTTGAAAACTTTACCTTCCCCAGACCAAGACAATATTAATCTATTCCACAGATAAGGTCAGTAACTAGTTGGCACGTCTGTTCTTACCTTAACATTATATATGTTGAGTTGCTTGTTCTGAAAATGGACTCGACTTTCCCCTCACCCGAATTCTCTCACAACTCATAACACTATAAACAACATTCAGGGGCAAGGCTTCTTTAAGGATATAATTCAACCAAAAATTGAGATTTGCTGGTACTCACCATCAGGCCCAACGTGTGGGTGATTTTTAAACAAGTAGAATATTAAAGATTTTTAGCTGAAACAGTGGGTGTCTCATTTAGGTCAACTGTTTGTGTCCAAGACAGGCAGGCGTCCAAGAACCATTTTTTTAAGGCCCTGTTTGAAACTAAAGGTGTCCCCAGGTCAAAATATGTTGTTTGGTGTTTATTCAAACATTGTTTAATAAATGAGAATTAAAAAGTAAAATATATAAATAAAAAAAAAAAATATATATATATATATATATATATATATATATATATATATATATATATAATGAACGTGTATTCAGCTAAATAATCTCCAGGATAGGTTTGATATTTTTTGATACAACAATGGGTTTGCTGAGGTTAATAGGCTACGTGACATAGTTTACAAGCTGTTTTACTGACAAATAGCTTCAGGTAAAACACTGATTCAGCGATTACATGAAGTGTGATACGTTTAAACTGTACTGTTTAACGTAATTTCGAGGTTGGAGAGGTGTTTTTTTCCAATATTGTAATTAGAGCGCCACCCTCAGGATGAGTTGACTGATAAGTAATTATTGATAAGTAGTTCATTCATTCATTCATTCATTTTCTTTTCGGCTTTGTCAGTTTATTAAACTGGGGTCGCCACAGCGGAATGAACCGCCAACTTATCCAGCATATATTTTGGGAAACATCCATACACACTCGTTCACACACATACACTACTGACAATTTAGCTTACCCAGTTCAGCTGTACCGCATGTCTTTGGAATTGTGGGGGAAACCAGAGCACCCGGAAGAAAATCCACAGAATATAGCACAGTATTCTCTGTGCTATATACCAAATATTGTCCAAAATATGCATGTGTATACAAATATAATAAAGCATAGGCCTGCATACATAACAAACTGGAAATAATAGCATGGCATGTTATTCTGAACATAATCACACGTACACAGCCTTAATACTAACACTTTACCGCCTCCTGCAGGTCGCAGAAGGAATGGCTTACATAGAGCAGAAGAACTACATCCACAGAGACCTGAGAGCTGCCAATATTCTGGTGTCTCATGAGCTCATATGCAAGATTGCTGACTTCGGCCTGGCCCGTCTCATCGAAAACAATGAATACACCGCCAGAGAAGGTGAGACAGCCTCTGCTGCAGTATTCTCTGTAAGAGAACCTTTGCATATGGGTCAAAGGGGAAAATTCAATTATTTAATAACATAACAAAAGACTTTAAATATTACAGTGCAGCTTAACAAATTATACACTTACATTTATACATCTGACATGTTTTCATCTAAAGCAAAGGTAAAAGTGAAGACAATGGATGTATTCAAAGCAACATGTAAACAATATGACTATTCTAAGTTAGTCTAATGCAGTACACAAAGAGTTTTGTAATTATTGTTTTCTTTTTTTAATATGTGTTACGTATTGAGTAACTTATCGTGTCTTGTGTGACTCATGAGACTCAACATATCTATGTTAAGAAAGCTGTGCAGTGGGTGTGAAAAATAGGTAGAGTAGAGAATAGACCAAAGTCATTATTAAACACACCATCTGGGGTGTTTTAATTTCTCAAAAATATAGCATTTTTAGTTTTGGATGATAATTGAACATTTAATTTTTTTACAAATAGCTATTATAAAGTAATAATTATAAAGTTAGAAAAGCGTAAGGTGGTTTTAAAGGATAAGAACAGAAAGTGTCAGAAGGCCAGAGCAGTTTTAGATCAAGGTCAAGGGTTGACAAAAACAATGAATCTTTAGCTGATTATTGAAAAAACCTTTCAGATAATTCAAGCAAAAAATGATTAAACCTCACTTAAATCTTTCTAGTTCACCACTATACTTCAAATCACTAAGCGTTACCCATTTGTTAAAAACCCAAGAGCTTTTTAATTATTATAAATATATAAATACAAATGTAGTATGGTCAGTCTTGATTTAAATATTTTAAAAAGTGCAGTTCAATAAGTGTTGTTTAATTTAGTTTTACATAAATGTGTTACGCTGAAAGATACAACATTTACCCAAAACAGACACTCTGCTTGTAATTAATATACAGCATATATAAAAACACTTCTGTTGATTTAATTAGATGCATCTTTGCCATATACGAGAAATTCTGACCACAACAGCTTTAAAGGGAATCTAAAAAGATGCCTTTTACTTTACATCAACCAGGTGCAAAGTTTCCTATCAAATGGACGGCACCAGAGGCCATAAACTACGGCACATTCTCAATCAAATCAGATGTCTGGTCATTTGGTGTACTGCTGACAGAGATCGTTACCTATGGAAGAATCCCATATCCAGGTAAAAAACAGCCTCAATGTTCTTCCTGTCTGAACTCACTTCAATTGTGTACAGAAGCGTGAATCGTGAATTCCTCTTTTTCACACTGTTACTCTTGATCTTTCAGGAATGACAAACCCAGAGGTGATCGCAAACCTCGAGAGGGGCTACCGCATGCCTTGCCCCGATAACTGTCCCGAGGCTCTCTATAACGTCATGAAACACTGCTGGACGGAGAACCCAGACAACCGGCCCACCTTCGAGTTCCTGCGCAGCGTTCTAGAGGACTTTTTCACCGCCACAGAGGGACAGTACCAGGAGCAGCCCTGCTGAACAGAGTAAACTGAAAATCCATGGGCTCACATTAAAGACTTTTGTTGCATTGAGAAATATTTGAAAATATTTTTAGTCAAAGCAAAAAACTGAGATTACATGCCTTATCCTATTTTATCTTGATGTTTAAAACTGATTTAAAACTAACCAATCTTATTTTGTATGCATGTATATTTTTAGCAGATTTTTTAATGACAAGCCAAACGGGAAAACTTCAGCTTCGCATGATCTGGTCTGGTGGAATGCTCTGCCTTGTCTTTTTTCATTGACTTTTTATCATTTCTGCTGTAAGAACTGTCTTTTTATTTTTACAGAAGTAAACTGCATATTTTTCTAAAGTAAAACTGTTGAAGAGATAACAGGCCTCATTCCGTCTCATTTCATCCATTTGGACAGCTCATTTACAGACTCACTGTGACCCCTGATCGTCTTGTTTAACAAATCTGAAGTGAAATGGTTTCATTCTCACCTTCACATATTAATATCTTCATGTGAAAACTTGGGCATTCATAAATTATCAACAGACAAAACTGCTTATCATAGGGAAATACAGAATGTAAGGTCTCTGTAGGTTTTTCAAGCATCACTTTAAAGGAATCGTTCACTCAAAAATGAAACTTCTGTCATCATGTACTCAACCTCCACTTTTTCCAAACCTGTTCTTCTGTTGAACAAAGGAAAGTATTTAGAAGAATGTTGGGGGAAAAAATTGCTGTATTTTTTTACATTCTTAAGAATATCTTGATTTGTGTTTAACAGAAGAAAGAAAAAGTTTAGAGTCAATTGAGTGTGAGAGTAAATGAGGAAATTCTCATTTTGGGGTGAACTACTCCTTAAAACTGAGAAAAGAAAAAGTTATATTTTGAATGAAACAATACGTCAATCAATACATTATGTAAACATTAATTAATAAGGAGCACACGTTAAAGTTTGATCAGCAACACAGTTCGACCTGCTGCTCTTCCTCAATATCTGTTCTCATTTTCCCTACATTTCCCTGTGGAAATGTCTAAAGATTCTTACAGCTTTTTACTTGGGAAGCAAAACATTCTTCAGATAAGTAGTGTTTTCAGTGAAACAGATCAAATTGAAACAAATTATGATTAGAAAGTGCTAGCTTATGTGCTCAGAAAAATCAGCTGAATTCAAATGTAAATTTCATAGGGGTTAACACTTCCTCTGGCCTCGCAAAACAATCGGTCTCCCTTGTTGTTTTAGTGCCAAGAAACTGTTCTTTGTCTTACTGTTCTTATGTCATTAGACATAATTATGCCATTAAAAACATCACCAGCATCACTGTATTGTGCTTTAAATCCTCAATCCTGTTTTGGGGAAAAAGGTCTTTGGGTCACGTAAAAGAATCTGTTTCACATGCGTTTTCAGTGTAAAGACCCCTTTATACGGAGTAAAGACGTTTTCAAACGAGATTAAAACATTTGAGTCTCTTTTAATTTCATCATTTACTGTATCCATGATTTTAGTGTTCTCTACAGACAGATGTTAGTTTCTTTAAAGCATGTCACATAATTTTGTTCAGTTTGTCAGAAAACAAGGCTTAATTTCTTCATTCTACATTTCAAGTAAATCTTGGCCTACAGGGATATTTAGATAGGTGGGTTGTAAATTTAAAAATGCTAGGAAGATGCTTATTTATTGCAGTTCAAGCCCTGCAAAAACTCTGATGGGCCATCACAAACTAACGTTCAATGAGGCAAAATTTTAGAAATACATTTTATTCAATTACATCACTCTAAACAAAAAAAAACAAACATGTGCTTTTATCATCTTTTTGATCAACAGATCTTGCTTAAATATTTTTTCAAACATTTTAGGTACACAAGCGAAGATTAAAATGAATAGAAAAAAAAAGACATCTGTCTAGCCATATATTTTGACAAGTCTCTAGTATTAGTAACAATTAGAAAAATACTTAAAATGTAACAAGAATCCCATGGGTGTAACAAACATAAAACAACCACAATATATACATACATCATGATGCTATAGAAAACACTGCATTTTATGAAGGTGACACCAGTATCGCTTGGCTCGGTCACACAGTTTAACCCATAAAGAATCACACAATATTAATGCAATATTAAAACTCTTCATCTGTGAACAACTTACCCGGCAGCATGCACGTACATTTCATCCTCATTGGCACTTGGTGTTTTTGCTTCGCTGAGTAACAGTAATTTTGAAAAGCATCTATTGGTCATATGATGTATAATTATAAATTACAGCCAATCACTAGTCTCTACTGTAACAGTGTCTTTGTCAATCAGGTCATGCTGTTCTGTTGGTTCCTCTTCATTCGGATCATCTGGCGGCAGTTCAATTATTTCCGGAAGCTGGACACGCACCTGAATTCATGCATTCAGAAACAAACAAACAAACAAACAAACAAACACTAAAGTTTATTGTGCAGCAAGTAAAAAGTGCTTTAAAATGATTTTATATCAGCGATTTAAACTTGCGATTAATTGCATTGAACTGAAAGTTTGTATTTGCATAATACATGCGTGTACTCGTGGTGTATACATATTGTGTATATTAAAATAATAAGTATAGAATTTCCGAAAAAATGCAAAAGCTAAATATTTACATATAGATATTTATGCATAATTTGTATTAGATACAAATATTTAATTTATAAATAAAAATAAGCATTTTCTCAAATATTTGCATGCATGCGTGTATTTATATATACATACACACAAAATAAATATGCACAGTACACATACATTAATTTCTTACTTAGAAGAGATCACCACAGCAGAATGAACTATTCCGGCATATGTTTTACACAGCGGATGCCCTTCCAGTCACTACCCAGCACTGGGAAAAGCACACATACATATATTATGCAAATACAAGCTTTTATTTGGGATCTGATTAACCAAGATTAATCTTTTGACAGCACTATTCTGATTTGTATCCAAGGTACACTCATGCACTTTTAATGCTCCTTCATCTTCCAAGTGCTAGTATGTCCTTCAGAAAAATGATATATAGTTATTGCATGCAGTTCTGTTTACCCTCCTATTGACATTTCTCCTCCACGGGCAGCGCAGCCGGAGGAAAGAAGTGCAGGCCAGGAAACAGCGACAGGAGAACACAGCCTCCACCACTGACATCAGGATCAATGGACACCACAGGATTAATGTAGTACCCTGGAGAAACAAGTATGTTTGCGCTGTTGAGTTCCATTCAAATTGTTTTTCTGCAATATTTCATTATAACTTTTGAATGACATTTCTATATGGATTCGGGATTACTGGATTATTAATAATTATTCCATTTAACTCATATTCCATTAAATTTTAGGCCAGTAAATAATTTAAAGCTGAGAAAAACATGCATATATATTTCAATTCTGAAATGACATGACTGTGAGAACCCTGGTGCCTAATTTATTTAATATGTGCATGGATTGATCCTAAATGTGAGAATACTTTTTTTTTTCAAATGTTCCTACAAATTATTTATAATGTTTTAATATACTAGGGGTGTGCAATACTGTCCTAAAATGGTATCTCTTCCTCTATCATATAATATTTTATACAAACATACATGCATGCATTGATACATACATAGATGGTAACGTCAACTCGAACATCATCAGATAAGTATCACACACCTCTATAATATGCACAAATAATATTCCTAAATGCATTCCCAAATTCAAACAAAGTGTGAACTTTCTCATCAGAAATCATTATATAAGGTATTAATTTCAGTGAGGCAAACATCACAACATATAAAAAAAAAAGTTGTCCTTTTGTGCATATAAAAATGCACAGTGATTAATTTCAACATTTTAATAAACAATGTTTTGGATTATTTTATCTTGGTGTACATGAAAACATCACCCAAGTTTTTGTTTTCATACATCCTGATGTATTCCTTACTTTTGACATGGTATGAAATCCAGAAATGTAATTGTTAAATCCAATTGTATGTTCATTTCCAATGATGATTTAATTAGTTACATTTTAATTGGTTGATTATGAGGTTCACATCAATCATTTATATTAGGTTGCATAAGGATCCATCAGACTGACTCACATAGATGCGTGTGGGGTCGAAAGGGCATTCATTGGTGATGCTGTACAAACTCATGTTGGCAGTCAGGTTACAGTGGGCAAATAGATTGTGTCCTTCCAGTATGATGGCCCTCACAGAGGCAACGCTGATTCCCACTGCAGAAGCGGCACCCAGGAGAACACCCAGGACACTCACCACTAGGAGAAACCAACTCTGCAACATGGTGAAAATGTGTCCAGAAATGAATAATGCATGGTGTGTGTGTGTGTGTGTGTGTGTGTGTGTGTGTGCATGCACACGTGTCTACTCACAAGCAGCTGGTTTTTCTTGTTCTTTGAGAGAACAATTGCTGAAATTCCCCCAATTATTCCCTGCAGGTTACAACATGGCCATGTACGTTAATTACAATGTAGATGTCAACTAACATGCCAGGCTATTTTATAAGGGACAGTTCACCAGAAATGGAAAAGGCTCAGGACCATTTGTCAAGGCTGTGGATTAAAGGTAATAATTTTATAAATAATGTTCCCCTTTCTTGCATAGACCAATAATTTTTTGCGACGGCTCATTGATCAATCCTATTAACCAAAATGTATTATCAAGAACCACATGTATTATTTAGTTTTGCCTGTATCTTTTTTTTGACTTAAAATGCTGATAGCTGCTGAGATTGATGCATTTTATGAATCAACATAGACAACAGTTTCAGGTAAAAATCGTTTTTTAACTTATTAACCAGACAAAGAACCAGATATGATAACTTCATCGACACGGATTATAATCATTTGTTTTTCAGTCTTAAAAGTTCAAAAGTCTTGTAATAACCCAGAGTAACACTCCAGAGTTTGTACAATGAGTATTTTGGTCTATAAAGGGTTAATGCGCTTCAAAAAAGCCAACCACCTATATATTAGATGGCCTGAGGAAATTTACAGCATCATTTCATTTCTGGGTGAATTTTGCCCTTATTTTAAATACTTATTAGTAGTACGGCCAGACATACCATGAGTCCTGCCGCAAGCGCGATGACATTGGAGATTGGATAGACAAGTTTTTGGTTCCAGGTTAAAACACTTATATGTCTGAGCACAGCTCCGTGTACCAGTGCGCCCAGCAAGAAGTTCACATGACCAACCAGAACCAACCCCAAACCCATCTTCATCAGGAGCTTGTCATCCTTCAGACTGCCACAACAAATGCCTATAGCAAACACATAATACCAAACACATAATATCAGGCCAAGCAGCAGATTAACAAGACATTATGAGTCAAAGGACTACATGCACTGTAAAAACCCCAAAGAATTAGAGATCATACAGTAAGTTTTCAAGAACCATGACTTCACTGAAAAACAAGTGTCAGAGACAGGTATACAGTTTTTGCGCAGATTACTGGTCAAGAGTTTAAGAACAAAGAGATTTGTGATGGGGTTTTTTATCTCTTACCGAGCCTGCGTTTATTTGATCCAAAGAAAAAGGAAAAACTATGAAATATTTTACTATTTAAATGAATTGTTTTCAATTTAAATACATTTTAAAATATAATATATTCCAGATTTTATAGATACATTTTTTACATCATTACTCCAATCACATGATCTTTCAGAAATCATTCCAATTGGCTGATTTGCCTGCTCAAAAAGCATTTTCATTATTATGTTGACAAAAGCTGAGTAGTTTTTCCTTAATGACTAGACAGTTCAGAAAAACAGCATTTATCTAACATAAAAGATTTATAAAATCACAAAAATTTCTGTCATCACTTCTGATTAATTTAAAGAACCCTTGATAAAAAAAAGTATTCATTTTAATAGTTCCTTTTCAAAAGGAAAAAAGGTACAATATTTAAATCACAATTCTGTATGTATTTTATTTTATTTCTGTAATGTGTTTTATTCCAAATAAATGCTGATCTTTTGGGTAAAGAATCCTGAAAAGAATTACTAAACTGTTAATGTGAATTTATAATATTGATCAAAAACAAATCAATGATTTCCAAAAGATCATGTGACTGGAGTGATGATGCTAAATATTCAGCTTTGAAATCACAATAAACAACGACATTTTAAAATTACTGTTATTTTAAACTGAAAATATTTCAAAAGGTTTTACTGCTTCTGCTTTACTTTAAATACAGTAAATTAAGGTTTGGTGAGAAGAGGAGATGTCTTTACAAATATCAAAGAAATCTTACAGTCCTATAAGTTTTGACTGGTGTAGTATAGGCACAGAAATCTTGCCTGCAAAGTTTCTCTGAGTAACAACACAGTTATGCAGGCAAGTACAGCCAGATGATGAGACTTCCGCAATCTGGGTGTGAATAAAGGTGTATTGCATTAGCAGTTATTGTGTTTGAAATGGTTTGGAGAATGGAACACTTGACACTGCTGGGGATCTGATCACACAACTGTGTATAGTGACACAAAGTCTGTAAATAAAAGGCTGTATTTAAAACTCTCATAAAGAGATGGTTTGAGAATATTTTATTAATACTCAAACCTTATGAACTGGAACTGCATTTAGAAAACTCTAAATTCACTAAAATTATAAGATTTATGCATGTACATTTTGTGAATTAAAGAGGTACGGCTGTATTGTACATGAAAATATTAAATAATCCATGCAATTATTAATGAATGATGGCCATTTTTTACGTTTGCTTTTAGTATTTCCTTTCATTACATACCACAATGATCCCGAATATTTCACTAATGAATTTCCATAACTTGTGCATGACTCTTCCATGCTTTTGACTAAATCCAAGCAATTGTAGCATCTATAAGCTTACACGGATTTTGCACCAACAGAAATCTGCTAATTTTTGAGCCCATCATTTATTTGCATGTAAATGTGTAACAATATATTTATTCAGTTTTATATTAATTTCAGTAGTATTATTGAATAACATGCAAATCTATAAATAACTTATGAACAATACAATTTGTAAAGCAGTATTTTCTGTCTTTTAGTGGATGTACTGCATTGCATGAGCCATAGCCTATAGCTTTTACCAAACAAGTGGTTCTAATAGGATTTTGATGTTAAACTTTATATAAAAGTCAAGGTTTTTCTGTGTTAGGTTTTCATCTCCAATACTCTCAAATTCATTCCACATAAATCCGCAGATTTATTACTTGGTCCTGCCAATTACATATTAATTTAAAAGCAATAACAAATACATTTACTTATTTAAGACAAGAATTTCAGTAAACAAAACAAAACATAAAAAATGTGTCCCTCAAATAATTTTGATTCCAGCTATTATATGACTTCAGAAGACTGGTCCTATCTGGGAGTAATTTGACGTGTTTTTACATGCTGCTTGATGCTCAACATTTCCAGTCAATATTCATAGTTGCTGAATGGAAAAAAAAGACAATTCATCAAACTGACCTTTGAGCTCCACAGAGAAAAGAAAGTGTATAACGATGAGGGCAAGTAAATGATTCTTATCTTAATGAGATCGTATCTTACACAAATCCGTTAACAACAATTAAAAAAAACATTTAAAAGTCCTTCCCAGTATATCCCACTTTCAAAACATCAATTGAAACCGCCATATATTTGACAAATGCGGATTTTATAGAACACTTATAAAACACTATATATAGACGTTTTATAGAACCCTAGAAAGAGCGAGATAGAGGTGTGATGAAGATGATGTTTCCAAATAAACAAGACCACACCCAGAACCATTTCGCCAATCACACCCGCCCCATAAAATCAACACGTATTACTTAATAGGTGATTGAAACGCAACTCACCCGAATTCACCATCCTGAAGGCCTTCTTTCGGATTAAATCATAATTAAGGGTTTAACATATCGAAGGATCTTTTCCTCTTACCGTGCCTCTCCGCAGGCTGGTTTCCTTCTTCCCGTTCACCTGCGCTCATGGCCACGCCCCGTCCGCCGCGCACCTGTGCTCACTGACCGCCAGGTGTCGCTGCCTGCGAGCAAGAGCAGCTGGTGTCAAAATACAGGGCTTTTATAGGCGAGCCATGTCATTGGCTACATCCAAAATTGCACCCTTTCTCTACTAAACATAACTTGATTCAGGCAAACCCATAATAGGTCTAGTACTTTATTCTGCATTATATTATTACACTTAAGAGATGTACGAGTACGCCTCATCACCCTATTCTTGTAGAGGTTTGTCAAAAAAGGTTAAAAAAGTTACATTAAAACTGCTGTCTAGTATTTGTTTTTTTATTATTATTATTATTATTATTTTTACAAATTGACTAGCCTATAAGTGGAAACATTATACGTGACAATGCAGTACAGATTACAATCAAACTACACATATTCTAGATAGTATGAATGTATTATTAGTGGCTGCAAAGTAAAAGGTACTGGACCTATCGTTTCTTATGTCAGTAAAGACATTTTCTAGCAGTTTTAGCAATTGATAAATAGTTTTTTTTTTTTTTTTTTTAAATGTACACCTTGAGCATGATTTATAAATCAAGTAGCATTTACATGATTACATGATGACCACTTTCTGGTGGGTTTAATGGGTTATTGCTGAAAAATAAAATAAATTTAAATTAAAATAAATACAAATTTAAAATATTACAAATGTACATAAGATACAAAAACATCTTTAAAAATATTTAAGCATATCAAGCATATATATATATCAAATAGCTTAACTGTGCTTTGGTAGGCTATAAATAAAATGAGAAAAGAGTTAATTAAAATAATAAGATTCAGAGTAATTCTGGAAGGTTTGCATTTTAGAAATTAAAAAAAACAAAACAATAAAGAAATACTCTTATTACTTGTAAAACTGCTATCTTTTTTACAGATCTATTTTATTGTAACAACATAAGAAAAAGAGAGCTACAGTCACCTGCATTAGCGTCAACCTGTCTTATTAGTCAGCATGAGTTGATGAAGTAAACCCGAACACCTGCATGATCACCTGAATCTCATTAATGCATTAGCCAACGCAACTTAAACCTCTCCACAGCTTGCGTCTAAAGTAAGTTCTGTAAGAAACAGAAAGTTGTGATTTAGGCTCTTTTGCCACTGGTTTTCGCTCAGTTCAAAGTGATACGATTGGGATGGTGTCGTTTTCTCTAGTTATCTGTTGCACTATAGCGTTTTTAGCGCTACCCGTTACATCAGATGGAAATGTCTTTAATGGTCACTTGGCAGCGTATGTGCCAGGAATCATACAAGATATCTGGCATGTTCCAGACTTTATTCCAAACCCAAAAGATGGAAGTCTCCCAAATGCGGTTTCTCAGCCGTTTGATGGGTTTGCACCTGCTTTCCCAATACCATACAATATACAGGCTCTGCTGGAGAGAAGAAACAGTTTTTCAATAAAGATCATGAAACGTATGTTATTTAACTTGTTTTTTTTTAATCCATTAGATCTGGTGTTTTACATTCTGATGTTTGTTTTGCTTTAGCGTTTTGGAGTGAACCGGCAGATACGAAAGTGTTCCAGAAAGGAGAGCTGTTGCATCTTCAGGTGTCTGCTTCACCTGCTCCTGGTCAACAGCTTTATGTACAATCCTGCCATGCTTCATCTTCTCCAAACCATGCGGACAAACCTGAGGTCTCCCTTATCATTAATAAAGGGTAGGTTAATGCTATAAGCTTTATTCCCTATGCCCTGAAGTAACTTTATTTTATGTTTGCCAGATGTGTGGCCTCCAGAGAGTCTTTGGTGAAGTTTGTGATGCAGAAGAGTGACACGGTCAATTTTGTTGTTCACACATCCAGCTTAAAGTCTTCTGAGGTCAGAGTCCAGTTAAAGTTCTAGGATTAATCCAATTCTTCAAAGTGACAATGGCTTGATCTGGAATTATCTCCTGTTTGCTTTTAGAGTTATATTCACTGCAAGGTGTATCTTACTGATTTGGGCCTGACCTCTGTCACCAAATTCTGCAACTATGACAAGCGCAAATCCAGGTTGGTGTTCGTTCACTTGGTCTTTTTTTTTTTTTTTTTTTTTTTTTTGTAAACCAAGCTTTTGTAACTTCTCAAATATATTCCAGGTGGGTTGACCTGGGTGGCCAAACCTCAGTGTGTGATTGTTGTGGAAAAAGATGCAGAAGTGAAATTGAGCGTGCAGTACTGCCTGGTCAGTATGGTGACTATTGGCTATTGTCTTTTGTGTTAGTGGCATTGTTGACGTTCTGCTCTCCAATATGGCCAACTGTTGATGCCTTATTAAAATGCTCTATTGACACCTGCAGTATTTTGTCAAATTGTGAATTTCATGAATGTTTCTGTGACGCTGTAAAGATTTGCCATCAAGACAAGCTGCTGGCTTCCCAGTTGTTCAAGCTGAAATTTTCTTTGAGTCTTGATGAATCCATTTAAGCAACCTTCTGTTTCTGTTCCAGTTTCTCTAGACCTGACTGCATTAGTGAGCAGTAGCCGGCTGATTATTAAAGATGAACAGTCTGCGCCTCAGACCACACCACTTTCACTCTCAAACAGCACTTCTACATCCAGCCACTCTGCCGAAAACCTGCCTGATAAAAGATGGATCATGGCAGGTGCCTCTTTCTCTGGTAGCTCAGCCCGAAACCACATGGACGATGTCTCCCACTGGCCTATTCAGCCTATTGGAGGAGGAGTGGTAATCATCAGCCAGGGGCAAGGAGCTGATTTATCAATGTGGCTACCAGAAATAATGGGGTTTGAGATAAACCCAGTGGTTCCATTGGGAATTGGTCATCCAGAAAAACCTGCTGTTGATGTAACCGTTCAGCACGATGAACACTCTGGAAATCTGATTCCAGATCAAAGCGCTTTTAAGAGAAGTCAGGCTGTTGATGAAGCCAAAGTTGATGTTAAAACTGTGGATTCACAGGATTATGTTGTGGATGATGACTTGAGTATGTGGGATCCTAAAGACTTCTACCTTATGTCTGAGCTTGATTCAAAACCTGTTGATGCTCCTCCGTCTAAACCAGAAAAGCCTCACCTGAATTTCGAGTCTGTATTTAACCTTCCTCTGAATGACCAACCAGACATCAACCCTGCTCCAGAAAAGCTCTCTGAAAGTGCTAAAGAGAAGGATGAAACCATTTTCAGGCAGACTGAGGTGGTCTTTGAAGATTTTAAAGAAGCTGAATTTCCTGAGCCAGTCCTCTACTCTAAACTGAGTCTGAATCGAGCTGCAGATGGATCCAGCTCTCTCACCTATGAAGAGCAGAAGAGGCCCTTCGTAAAAAAACAGGAGAACAAGACTTCAAAAAAACAGAGGGATGGTGAGAAAACGCTAAAGAATGAAATGAAAGACACCTCTGAAATAAAGGAGCTGGTTTTGCCCCTGTTGAATCAGCTGAGGTGAGTGAACTGGTTGGGAGATTTATTTAATTGTCCTTTTTATGATGTTGGACTTCACTATTAATGTTTGGTTTTTTTTCACTGCAGAGGACTGTGGAAGTAACCAGTTTTCCATCATTTCTTGGTGTACGGTGACTCTAGTTGTGGATATTGTATGCGTTTTCAAACTAAATAAAATTCTCATTAAATATTTCTGTTGCCAAATCCATTGTCAAAAGAACTACATTTTTTACTTCTACCCCTTTGCGGAACAGTTTTACACACCCTCCACCTGTTCTAAACCTGTATGCAAGACATTTAGTTTTATACAGGTTTCTGCGTTATTTAAATTTTTTTTATTATTATAGTAAGTCTGATGGCCTATAATATTGCTTTTATTATTATTTTTATTTACAAGTATTAACTGGTGTCTGTTTGCTGTTTATTACAGGACAGGCAGTCTAATCATATAGGGTCATTTCTCAAGTCGGATGAAGGCTTCACTTATTATGACATTCCTCATCTAAACACAATTTCTTGTCTTTAATTTCCAAGACCTGTGCGTAATGGGCTCTTCTGTTATTTTAACAATTTGAAGAAAAAAAAAAAAAAAAAAAAAGTTCAGTATTTTATTGTGTGTGTGTGTGTGTGTGTGTGGTTTTTTTTTTATTTTTTATTATTATTATTATATATAAATAAAACTATTACTTCAACCTAATTTTGTGTGAAGGCAATCTGAATGTTTCCCATGACATTGTTGTGACCTTCCAATGTCAATTGCATTGCTTCACTGCCATTCACAAATTGTATAATTTTTGTATGCACGGATGTCTTGTATACATTTTATTAGTTCTGTCAGGACAACTTTTAGCAAAGATAACAGACAATAGGCATTCTATTTTAGTTGGGGCTATGCAGCTTAACTCCTTAGGGTGATCAGAACCCACATTAATAGCAGATGTCAATAATGTTCCAAGTGATTATTTTATGTAACATCCAAATTTGGTGGTTTGACTTAATGAGAAATATCCAATGTCAAATCCTGACCAGACGAGAGGAGGAGTTGTAGATGAAGATGCAAAGCAATTAGTAGCTGAATAATTGGCTGAATGAACCCTGTAAAGCAAATAGTGGAAAATACAAATAACCAACGGGTCTGTCTCTAAACATGCAGTGTATGTTAATTGAATTAGATATCAATCATAAAAAGTAATTTTTGTGTGCTTTATTGGGACAATGATGGGTGTATTTTGTGTCAAACTACTGAACAGAAATGTAGTTTATTTTAAAGTGCAAAATATTAAATCCACATAATAATAAAAACTTAATTTATTGGCATTGAAAGTTCAGTGAAAAAACTAGCCATGATTTGAGTTTGCTTTAAATATGGATTTCACGTTGGTCTTACTTGAATCCATCTCACATACAATCTGACTAGAGTTTATCTAAGGCTCAAAACACCTACCGGACCCTGGTCAGATAGCACTAGTCAGATTTGGCACCGATATTTAAAGCTCATATTATGCCCACATTGGCCCTACCGTAAATTTTGTTAGAGCATCATTCTAAAAGTGTCTATAGATTAGATTTCAAAAAGTTTTAGATTTATTAAAATGTTATTAAGAAAAAGTTATATGTGTATGTGGCGACAGTAGAGGCCCTGTGCTGTAGACTGCCTCACCCAGATGTCGCTGTTGGATGTTTCCCGTTGAATCTGCTGTCCTGTACACCGCATGCTCGGGGCTCGGGTTTTTTTTTTCTGTTATCCCGACTATGACCCTGCTCCTATTTCCTCCGCTCGAGCTATAAAGTGCTCGTGCGTTTCCCACGCACCCTCTTTCCCCGGCCACCACACCGTGAGTGTATAACTCACTGTTCTTCAGTACCTTTAAAAAAGAAAAAAAACATAAAAAATACAAAATTTTTGAAAATCTCAAAAAATAACTACTTCTAACCAAACAACGTTTTTTTAAAGGAAAAACTTTTTTTTTGTTTTTTAAAAGACGAGGTCTCGATCTACCCAGTGGTTTTCTGCCAGTTCCTCCAACCGGACTCTATATGTTGTAGCTGTCAGTGCTGCCGAAATCGTTTATTCGGGGAGTAGCGTAAAAGTTTAATAGAGGATTAAGAGACTCATTTGTCCCACTGGTTCTCGGACACCCTTTACGCACTGTCATTTCAGCACTAGACAAACACACGGGCTCAGAGGCTTGATCGACCCCGAGACATGAACGCAGCGACCGCGGGGAGTTATCCGATGGCTTCTCTCTATGTGGGCGACCTGCACCCCGATATCACGGAGGCGATGCTGTATGAGAAATTCAGTCCGGCCGGCCCGGTGCTCTCCATCCGCGTGTGTCGGGATATGATCACGCGGCGCTCGCTGGGCTATGCCTACGTCAACTTCCAACAGCCTGCGGACGGTAAGACACTACAGACAGCGCCTGGTCGGCTTTAAACGGGATCCCTGTGGCTGTCGAATAACGGGAAAAATGTGTCATGTTTTGTGTTACTGTAAGGGACACTGGAGGTGATGTGTAGTGCGCGCGCGCGCTGTCTCCTGTCCTGTGTGCTTTTGTCACATGTGTTTCTTAGTTGCCCACATCATGTTGATCTTTACTCGTCTCTTCCATAACCACTTTTAACATCCCCTAATATATAGGTTCATCCTCTAATTTAACTCATTGTGAGAAAGTCAGGGTTTACTGACTGTGACACCGCATTATGCCCAGCTATTATGGCAAGCTGCTTTAACATTTAGCCCTTTAAATAGCCTACTATTCTGTTACGTTATTCGTCTGGTATTAATATTATTACGTTATCATTATATTTCTCTTTTCACAAATAGAACCAGACTGTATTAGACTAATTATTTAGATACTGCTATTTACACTATTTCAAATAGCATATGATAAAACTAATTTTATTGCTGTTAGTATACAATATTGCCATTCATATCTTTGGGGATCTGAATTTGTTATGTGACTAGCAATTACAATAGGCCCATATTCCAAATGTTGGTAGATACTCATTGTAGTTTAATCCTCCATAAGGTTGAATACTTTAGTTTAGGAACTACAGTAGTCACTAGGCTATATGGTCGATTTGGTACCTGTATTTACTAGTATTTTACTTTTTTTTATATAAAATAAATAAAATACTAGAAATTATTACTCTGTCACTGTAATTGACTGTCATCAAGTCTTACGTTATGACTTTCTTCAATCTTGTAGTTTAAACTTTAGAGCACGAGATAGCAACACGAAGGTCATAGGTTCGATTTCCAGGAAATTCATGAACTGGTGAAATGTGCAAAATGTGTAATGCAATTTAAGTTGCTTAGGGTAAAAATATCTGTTAAGGTAGGCTACTATTAATTATATCTTAGTTACTTTTAACCAGTGCTTATGACTATCTTCAATAAACAGGAGGATGCAGGTAATGATGCCATGTCATATTGGTTTGGTTTCCAGGGAATGAATGGACTAATAAATATTAATCAACTGATAATGAAATTGGAATGCAATTTAAGTTGCTTTTGGTGAAAAGTCTGCCAAATATATGAATGTATTCCAGTTTTACTATTGGTAGCCTTCTAGTAATTAAATGTAGACTAATTTAAGTATCGTTACTTCTAACGAGGACTTTATTCCCATAATCACCCTTGGCTTGCTGCCTCTGGGATTTGAATGGGACTAACAATGTTTATTTTAGAAAAGTACCATATAAATATCCTAAAATGAACAAATATTAATCGAACTTGCTATACAAATAAAGTCTATATCATTCCTCTTGTCCTGAAGTAATACTTAATAATACAAAGGTTATGAAGGATGGCATGTACATATGAATCATTTATAGCATGCACCCTGTGGAGGACAGATATTCAGTTGAGCTTGCTTAGTCTTGTGCATTCCTGAAAAACATCTATGCTTAGAAAGCCATTCACACATTCTGTTCACATTCTGCCTGAAAAAAATGATGATACAATTACTAAAGTTTTAATTGAAAGCTTGACAATGTATGGAAATGAGCAGTCTTAATTATTGCCTATAATCAGAATAAAGGATTAGACCAGAATTGAATGTGACCCACATAGTGAAAGTGCCCTACATCCACCTTAAACCTGGGCATTTTACACAGAAAGGGAACCTGATCATTAGGATATTTCCATATTTGAGCTCTCTTAAGAACACTAGGTATATCCAGGGGAATGGTGCTTGTGTGTTATCCCCTCCTGACACTTTAAATAGCACAAATAGGTCATGTCAGGTTGCAAAATGTGGGCTAATACCATTGTGAAGAATCTTTATTTCACAATCTAAAAGTTCAAATGAGACAAGAATGAGTGTTATACAAGTGGCTTAATTCACCAAAAGCTGACAATTCTGTCATCATTTGCTCACCCTCTACTTGTTCTAACTTTGAGTTTCTTTCTTCTGTTAAAGACAAAAGAAGCTATTTTGAAGAATGTTGGTAGCCATTGACTTCCATAGTATTTTTATCTTACTAAGGAAGATAATGGCTACCAACTACCAAAATTCTTCAAAATATCTTCCTTGGTGTACAACAGAAAAAAAGACTCATAAAGAGTCCACTTGAGAGTGAGTAAAGGCAAGTTAATGTCCAATTTTAAGTGAATTATTCTTTATGTTTGCTTTATTTTTTTAATTTTCCATTACTTGCACAGTTTTGGATATTTTAAAAAGCATACTAAAACTATTACTGAGATACTAGTACTTAGTTTGTTCAATCAGCTCAAATGATGGGATTGATTCATAATGAATGAATGTTCCATTTAAAAAGCTAGGGATCTTACCATTTTAAAAAAAGTGTTTAATGCTCAGGAAGGGTGCATTTATTTGGTAAAAATCCTTTTGTTTAATAAAAATTCATATATATTTTAAAACATATTTTAAAAGCAATTTATTTGACAGAGAAATCAACAAATCTATCTCAAATGCTTTGTAAACATCTCTTACTCATTTCTGTTGTCCTCTTTCACAGCACAAAGGTTAAAAGGTCAGAGTTGAACTCACTCACCTCTATTTAGGAACACACAACAACGACTGATAGTCAACATGTTTACATATACTCAACAAAAGCTGTTGGTGACCACTGTAGGAAGTACACCTGAAAGTGACAAATAACAAAGAACAGATTGTGTTTTCGCTCAGTGTGAGAGAACAATAGAAGTTTACAGCAATCATATGCTAGGTAAAAGTGCTCAAGCACATGGTTCGCTCTTCAGCATGTAACAGCTGCATTTGTAAACAGTTGCCGGCACTGGTAAGCTTCAGCCACACACATTCCAGTGTCTCAGCCCCATCAATGGACACAGAGCCTTGAACACATGCTGCCTGCCAGCACATTGCTCAAAGGACCCAACACTGCTAAATATAGAGTCAGGGAAGGCTGCCTGCATGGTGCCTGACTTTTCTGAGAGATATATTGAAAAAAACAGCAGACAGGCAAATACCTGAGCCAGCCATGCCATGCTTCTTATTCTGTTTTTTTTTTCAGTGATGATGACTTATTGACTATTATAAGCCATCTGGCAGGTATACACTACCACGTTACGGTCATCCTAACAAATGAGTTCACTGCATTAAATGAAAGAGAAAGTTTTTGTTTTTTTTAAATCACATTTATCATTAAAAAGATAGTGTGTACTGTTGTGTGCTGGTTGAAAGTTGTTATTCACGGTGGTCTCTCTCTTTCTCTCTCTCTGGATGATCCCACCAGCCCTGAGCTCCATGTTCAATACAATCACAGTGTAAACTGCTGAGGGCAGCAGACACAAGGCTGCTCCATTTTGTTCACCAGACATTTTTAGTGTGTGTGAGTGCGCATGTGTACTATGAAGTTCAGAACGTGAGAGAGAGACAGATCATAATGCATTACAATAGAATTCAGAATACAATAGAATTTATATGCGATCAATCTGATGGGAAATGATAAAACTTCTGACAAGGCTTAAATCTGATACTCATCTGTGTCACTATTGCACCACATCATGCCAAATTTAAACCGATAAATATGTGCCTTGAGTTGTGCCATCAGTCCACACCAGTAAGGAAAGACATTTAGCTTACATGCTAGCCGTTTTGATTTTGTGCTAATAAATAAGCCAATTCTTATAAATGAAAAACAAATCACAGATCTAATCTTAAATATCCAACCTGTAATCTTTAACTATTGTGTAATTGTTAGTTTCATGGGGCTTTCTGTGGTCTGTTTGCCTTGAATTAGTGCAGACTTGCAGTTTGCAAGTTTTAAGCTTGTTTGTTGTGGTTAATATTTGTATATATCTCAGCATGCAAGCGCACACACTACATGTATTAATCATATATTCAGTCTATAATGTTGGCTAAGGCAAGTTGAAAGTGTTGGCTAAGACAGTCTAGTAAACTAAGAGTGAGTAGCTGAAGTGCACTGTAAAAAATGCTGGGTTCCACACAATCAATTTATGTTGGGACAACACGAAGGTATTAAGTTAACTTATTAGTTTTTACAAACTCAAGTGGGATGAACTTTAAACAGTTAAGTTGTGCCAAAATTGTTTCAGCTCATTTTAAATAAGTAGTTTGAACAAACAGCAAACATCTTTTTTTTTTTAAGCGTGCTGCAGGAGAAATCAGAGATGCTTTATGTCTTATCTCTTTGTGGTTTCAGCGGAGAGAGCTTTGGACACAATGAACTTCGATGTGGTCAAAGGAAAGCCCATCAGAATCATGTGGTCACAAAGAGATCCATCACTTAGGAAATCTGGGGTTGGAAATGTCTTTATCAAAAATCTGGACAAGTCCATTGACAACAAAGCCCTGTATGACACCTTCTCTGCCTTTGGAAACATCCTGTCTTGCAAGGTGAGGAGTGACATCTTTTTTTTATGTCTGAAATCTTGTAGATGTACTGTGCTGACCTCCAAAGGCAAACCACAGTAATTGCATGACTAGTCAATGTCAGTTATTTACATATACATAAACAGATGATTATAATGTTATCACATGCAGCTTTAAAACACCAGTCGATGTTTTATCATGCATCAACTTCAGTGTTATTCTAAAAGTGATGCCAACATTTTTATTTAGAAAGATTTTTAAAACTATGCCTATATTATTATAGTTATAGTTTTTGTTCTCTGTGTGCGAATGGATCAATGCTCCTCAATTAGAAGGCCACAACAAACTTTCAAATGGGCTGCTGGTTGACTTTCAATGAATTCCTATAATATTACATTAAAACTTCACAATAAGGTTGTATTAGTTCATGTAAGTTAATGCATTTACTAACATGAACAATATATTTATTATAGTATATATTCATGTTTGTTAATCTTAGTTAGAAAGTTAAAAAGTGGTTTATTATTAATTCATGTTAACTCAAGGTGCATTAACTAATATTTTTTAGCATGACTTTGGATTTTAATAATGAATTAGTAAATACAATATCTAATGAAAGCTAATTATAAAGTGTGACCAATATTACTAACATAGTTCATTTTTAAATGTAATTAAATTGTTTTCTAACTTGAAAAGCATGCACTCATATTTCTTTATTTCTTCCTACAAGAAACAATTTTTTTCAACTTATTAAAATTTCTGAAATTATAGAATGTATTCTGGTTCATTAAAAGCAGTATGCTTTTCTTTTTCTTTTATTTAGTCATTTATTTATAGTTTTTTAAACACACATCACAGAGAAGCTGTGCTAGATAAGCTGTATAAGAAAAGCTCGTAATCTGATTCTTGAAGCCGTCTCATCTTGTGTCTGATTAACAGGTGGTGTGCGACGAGAACGGATCTAAAGGCTATGCCTTTGTGCATTTTGAAACTCAGGACGCAGCCGATCGTGCCATCGAGAAGATGAACGGAATGTTGCTGAACGACCGCAAGGTGTGAGTGTCTGAGCATAATCTGAGTCATGTGACAGGAAGGAGGTGTGCTGGTTTGATGAGTGACAGCGATGAGACCAATCAGAGTTAAAGGATCAGAATCATTTACTCAACTTTCAAATATTTTATGACTTTTATACTTTTGCAAATAATTAAACAATAAAATAAATAAAAAATCGTACAATTAAAAGCCAATTTTTATTGGATTAGTGACAAATCTCCATCACTTAAGGTTGGCACAAGATAGTTAAATCACCTAGAGCACCTTTCCCACGTATTACAGGCCAGTTTTTCAAAGTCTGGACTCCATGTTTGGGTTATTTGGAACCTAGCCTTTGCCCTATTTAAATGAATATTGTAAATGCATTACTGTCTGGAAAATTAACAATATTGTACCCCTTTTTCTAGGGGGTACTCATGTTTTATATATAATCTGAGCCTTTTTTCCCTTTTATTTAGTTTTCAAATTTTCTTAGTTTATTTACTTTTTAAAGATGTCTTGTTATATATGTATTATTGTGAAACAAAATCAATAAACAATTTATAATCATTTATAATTAATTTATATAGTAATTTATAATATTTATAATATGAAGCCGGCGGTTCATTCCGCTGTGGCGACCCCAGATTAATAAAGAGACTAAGCCGAAAAGAAAATGAATGAATAAATGAATGAATGAATAATATGAAGCCAATTAAGCCTTTTTTTTATTTGGACCCCATCGACTGTCAATGCATGTACGTCAGCAGTTAGTTTTCCAACATTTTAGTGTTTGTAAGCCACGTTTGTCTCTGCTGCAGCTGGTTTGAGTCAACAGTTGTTCTGCAGCTGTCACTCCACTGAGTCTGTATTGCATTTCTGCATGAGTCATATTGATGTCTGCACTGTTTTTTTGTAGGTTTGTGGGCCGTTTCAAGTCCAGGAAGGAGAGAGAGGCAGAAATGGGTGCCAAAGCCAAAGAGTTCACCAATGTTTACATCAAGAACTTTGGCGATGACATGGATGATCAGAGACTGAAGGAGCTCTTTGATAAATATGGTGAGAGTATAAATAATAAATGTTTGCCCAGTGGTTGGGCCTTTTTTTGCTGAAAGTTTGGTGTCTACCTGCAGGTAAAACACTGAGCGTGAAGGTCATGACTGACCCCACAGGGAAATCTCGGGGATTTGGTTTTGTTAGCTACGAGAAGCATGAAGATGCTAACAAGGTACAGAAAAAATTGATGCTTTAGCTGCTGTGCAAAAGATGTCCATTAATTAAAAGTATTTGGTGATTTACAGGTTTGAAAACACTTGTAAATCATGAAATATGGGAAGCTATTAATTAAGGGATTTTTATAGTACATAGATAAATGGATGAAGAATACAGTGACTGATTGTGATGATGTTTATGTCTCAGGCGGTGGAAGAGATGAACAGTACGGAGCTCAATGGTAAGACGGTGTTTGTTGGCCGAGCACAAAAAAAAATGGAGCGACAAGCAGAACTCAAGAGAAAGTTTGAACAGCTCAAACAGGAAAGAATCAGCAGATATCAGGTAAAGGAGCTGCTCTAAGTTGTCTTGATGTGTTTATAGAAAAAAAAATTACACATTAAAACACACACAATTGATATTAGGGATGCACTGATATGAAAATTTTGGCCCACATAGGCAGATATAGAGAAATCTTGAGATAAAATTTTCAGAGCCTAAATACAAATACAAAATACAGTGGACAACTGATTTTTAAAGCCTTTACTTTAAAAAACAAAGAAACTGCCAGAAAACATCTTGAGCTTTCTTCTCCAGCAATCCATAATTATAAAATGTTCTTATCGGGCCGATAATTATAATATTAAAAAATAAGGATTCGTTGGTCATTATCGATATGGTTGCTAATATTGTGTGCATCACTAATTAATATTGTAAATTTGTGTTTACAGGGTGTAAACTTGTACATCAAGAATCTTGATGACACCATCGATGATGAAAAACTACGTAAAGAGTTTTCTCCTTTTGGCTCCATTACCAGTGCCAAGGTGGGTCAAAGGACTGCAGTTTACGATCTATTTCTGTTTGGTCACGTTGGGTGGATTCCAAACAACATTTTTTGGAGGGCACAGTGGAAAGAGAATGGCATTTAAAGGCATATTTCAAATAAAAATTGCGGGACTGAATACCTTCAAGAAAAAGCTTTTCACATGGCCATTAGCATAGGAAACATATGCACTGTGATGAAAAAAACATTTAAAATAATACTACAGAAAAAAACACTAAAGTAATTACTACATTAAATAATTTTGATTAGGCAAGAATAAAAAGTAACAGAATATTTTAGATTAGTACTCACTTCAAGCTTGTAGAAATTAAAAGAAGAAGCTATATTTTACCTGGAATTGTTTGTTATGTTTACTAATTCTTTGAGAATATCAAAGTTAATGAAATTAGGTCACATCTACTCAACTTTCTGATATTGGTTTTCCAGTTATATTTACACAGTTTGTATTCTTCTTTTTGCTGTTAGGTGTACGCAGTACCTGCATAGTGACTTGCTTTTTTAAGTCACCTGGAGTTAATGTTCTACTCAAAATGGCACATTCATACTCAAAAACATTGACTTTTACCATCATTATGTATTGCGTATTATGTATTAAGGTCTCTGGGTTTGGTATATCATATAGATCGTAACAAGAAATCTGCCTTGTTTATTCAAATGTTCTTAAGTAAAGTATAAACTTGTAAACCATGTTTTAATTCAGGACTAGATTGTCGACTAGACTGGACTCATTGCAAACTTATTTAAGCAAATTTGACTTAATTTCATACATTTTCTGCAAACGTCTCTGAAATTAAGTAGATTTCACTTATTTTTCTTCAAAGAATTTTGTTAATGTATTTGGTATTTTCTATTGTATGTTCTATTTTTCTTTTTTGTAGGTGATGCTGGAGGAGGGCAGGTCCAAGGGTTTTGGGTTTGTGTGTTTCTCCTCTCCTGAGGAAGCCACAAAGGCTGTGACAGAGATGAACGGGCGTATCGTGGGCTCCAAACCACTGTATGTAGCCCTAGCTCAACGTAAAGAAGAGCGCAAAGCTCATCTGACCAACCAGTACATGCAGCGGATCGCCGGTATGAGGGCCATGCCTGCTAATGCCATCATCAACCAGTTCCAGCCTGCCGGCGGATACTTCATGCCAGCCGTGCCACAGGTGGGTGAGGAACTAAGGTCTGGGACAACCAGGAAATTATCAATGAAAATCAGCCCCACTATATGCCAATTATAACATAAAAATTATGTGATACAATTCCAATTGACTCATAATTATGATTTGTAACATAAAGGTCATAATTATATGTAAACATTTATAAGTTATGACAAATAAGTCATAATTATCTAATAATTATAACAAAATAGGTCAAAAATACGCCATAATTATAAGATAACATGAACAAATATTGAGATGTCAATTATCATATAAAAAGTTAATATTATGAGATACTAAGAGAAAGAAGTTTAAATTATAACATTTTGTTATGTTGAGATTATGGCATTAAAAGTCATACTTATGACAAAAAGTCACTGTTAAAAAATATGGGATTTGTTTAAGATAAGTAGAAATTTATCTCAATTTCATTATGACTTCACACATAATCTTGACTTCTAGTTTTTGCTTTTTATGTTGTTTGCTTTTTATCTAACATTTATTATTTCAATTAATTTCATTCAATTAATATTTTCTTATTACAACTTTTAAGTCATCGTGACTGTAATATGACACTATTTTGGCAGTTACGTTTCATCAAAGCATTTAGCATTTATGTGGGAAAAATGAACTTCCAACATGAATTAATATTTAATATAAATCTCAAAGTAAATGAACACAAATATAGAAGAGCTCTAAACTAGTAAAATGTCCCATTAAATGATTAATAATCCCTGTGATTAATTATACAGTTTCTTTCTTTCAAATACATCATCACAGGCCCAGAACAGAACAACATACTATGCACCAAACCAGCTCACCCAGATGCGTCCGAACCCGCGCTGGCAGCAGCAGGGTGGCAGAGGTCAGGGTGGTTTCCAGGGCATGCCCAGCTCCTTACGCCAGCCAGGGCCCCGCGCTAACATTCGCCACCTGGCACCCAATGCATCCACCCAAGGCCCACGCGGGATGCCCACAGGTGCACAGAGAGTGGGTGAGAAAACCCATCCACTGATGATGGCCCACTGTAATCTGCTTTCCTAAATACAAAAATACAACAAAAAAAAGATAGATCTTTCAAGTTTATTTAACTTATTATAATCAAATTACATTGAAAAGCATCACAAACTACACATTTAAAGGAATAGTTCACCCAAAAGTGATTTTTACGCACAATTCACTCACCCTCAGGTGGTTCCAAACCATGTGAATGAGTTTCTTTCTTCTTCTGAAATTCTGTCATCGTTTTACTCACTCTTCACCTTACAAGTTTCTTTCTTTTGTTGAACACAAAAGATTTTCTACTATGGATGTCAATGGCTCCCCATTTCTAACATTCTTTAAAATATTTCCTTTTTTGTTCAACAAAAGAAAGAAACTCAGACAGGTTTGGAACAAATGGAGGACAGAATTTGTATTATTTTTGTGCAAACTATCCCTTTAATGATTGTAAGTGTGTTTGGTGTTTATGCTATCTGATCATCACAATAATGCTGTTTTCCTCTTGGCTTCACTAGGAGGGACTGGCCAACCGATGGGTCCCCGTCCTGCCATGGGGATGACGACCCCACGTGCCATGCCACCATACAAATATGCCACCACCATCCGAAACACTCAGCCTCAGGTAGTGCAGCCCATTGCTCTGCAGCAGGTAATATATGCTGATATACTGCATGTACATAAAAAACTACATCTCTGACAAATATTCACAGTTAATACAGTAATTCTATCAACCCGACTCAACTGTCTCTTTCTGATGTCATTGATTACACATTTAATCCTCTAATGCATATTTAAACTCAATGGTAAAACATGTACTAATGTGTGTTTTTAAATTAGAAACAAAGGTATAAAAATAAGTTATTATTTTATATATTTTAATATCAAAGTAAGTATGCTGATTCATATTAGACTTTAGGTAGACCCCTTACTTGTATTTAATGTTCTTTCTATGCATTTAAAACATCATTTTTGTAAAATGAAGTGGATGCATACACCAAATCTTATCTTAGACCCTGGAATAAAATATATCTATTTGCCATTACACTGCCATGTAAAGAATAATCATAATGGTAAGTGTCAAAGATAGGTCAAAGAGGATAAAGATACATTATACAAGTACCATGTCTTTATTTTATTTTTTATAAAAATAAAAATCAGTTGGTAAACTAAATTTAAATTGACAGATTTTTCTATTAATTTCTTTCTATACAAAACTTTTTTAGAATTTTTATAGAATAATCTTTTATAGAATTTTAATATTGATCTTTAAATATCTAAAGGCCAGAACAATAAAATGCTAATGCTAATGCTAATGATAATAATTACAAAAAAAATGTTTTCACAGAGCATTTTAGGCTATTTGTTATCTTTTAAACAACTTTGCAACTATAACTAAAATCAGATATTAGTAAAACATTTGCTTAATATATGCTAACACTTTAATCTGATGGTCACTTAAAAGCCATTCTACTGACTATTAATAACTTTGCAAATACTTATTTGCAACTTATTCTGCCAAACTTAACCCAATAGATTACTAATAGTCTAATGACTGCCTTTTGACATGTAGTTGCAAAGTTATAGTCAACAGAATGTCTAAAGCAGATAATCCAAATATTGTGTACTGTTTGATTTAGAGCACAGATTTGAAATCCAGTTGTATATGTCATTTTGTGATTTTTTTTCTCTGCTCAGGCTCAGCCGGCTGTTCATGTTCAGGGTCAGGAGCCTCTCACTGCCTCCATGTTAGCTGCTGCTCCTCCTCAGGAACAGAAACAGATGCTTGGTGAGATGAGGAGGCTGTAAGCATGCTCAGCCTTTCTAAACATACTCAAACACTCTCCAGCACATGACGGTTTTATGCACGAGTCTGGTTTTAATCATCTCTATAACTGTATACTGTGTTTTTGTTTCCCTCAGGTGAGCGTTTGTTCCCTCTCATCCAGGCGATGCATCCCAGTCTAGCCGGAAAAATCACAGGAATGCTGCTCGAAATCGACAACTCTGAGCTGCTGCACATGCTGGAGTCCCATGAGTCTCTGCGCTCTAAGGTGACAGTCGCTAACTATGATAAAATCTTGTAGTTACAGTCAAGAGCAATACAGTTAAGTGCAATAATAGGAAGACTTTTAAGCTGTTAGCAACGCAAAGCCTATTGACTGAATGGGGGACCTGATTCGATGCATTCATTTATGCGAAGTCTCAGAAATAGTGATCCTGAGGGGCAGTCTAAATATGATAATAGTGGACTATTAGTTAACTTTGTGGCCATTAAAGTCATAAATCTATGTGGTTAAAGAGGTAGTTTAGTCCTAAATTAAATTTTTATCATCATTTAAGAAATCTCATGTTGTTACAACCCCGTAAGACACTTGATCATCTATAGAACACAAATCCTGAGAGATTTTGGTTCCTCCAATGGGTTTTGTAGATCACAGATTTTATTAAATAATAGCCTAATATCTCTGAGAAGCTTAGGTCATGACATGACATGTGGCCAGGTAAGGTGACCCATACTCGGAATAAGTGCTCTACATTTAACCCGTCCAAGTGCACACACACGGAGCAGTGGGCAGTCATTGCTGCTGCGTCCAGGGAACAGTTGGGGGTTTAGTGCCTTGCTCAAGGGATGGTGTGGTATTGAGGGTGGTGTGAGCACTGGTTATTCACTCCCCCCACCTCCATTAACTGCCAGTGCTGAGAATTGAACCTGCAACCTTCGGATCACAAGCCTCTAACTATTAGGCCACGCCAGCCCCATCATAAAAAAATGACAGTATTATAGAGGGGGGGGCAGCAGTGTTCAGCATGCTTGTTTCACACCAGTGTGATGTTTCGGAAGGAGCATGCACAGATAATTGATGTGTCTGATTCATCACTATATCCTATCAGCCCCCATATAAACCCCTATAAGTAATCAAATATGTCCTAACCCTCAGCTTTCAGCATTCCTCCGCAAACCCGACTCTGTATCTTCAAAAGCAATCCCTACCTAGACATCAACGGGAATGTTCTGAGGCCAGGCAACACACTGCGGTTGAAGCCCTCTCTCACCTGTCGAGGGGGATAACACTAGTTAGGGCGTTATTTCCAGCTCAGAGCCCTCTCTCGCATTCAGTCGATGGTCTACAAGTGTGAACTCATCAACAGATTTCTGTGATTATTCGTGTTTGTCAGGTGGAGGAGGCTGTCGCTGTGCTTCAGGCTCATCAGGCCAAGAAAGACGCCACACAGAAAGTGGGAGTCACTGCTGCCACTGCAGCCGCAACATCCTGACCAGTAAATTTCCTCATTATTAATCATTATTAACAGTGTCCAGGCTGTTTCTGAGCATGGTTCAAATGATTAAAAAAATTAGCATTAATTTGAAATTGTTTTCCGCAGGGTGAAGCTGAACAGCTGAAGAGAGATCACCACTGTCTGGTGTCGTCTGGTGGCAACCAATAGAAACAGAAAAAAGAAAACATTTTAAAAAAAGAGAAAAATACAAAACAATACTTGAACATAAAGAAAACTGTTTTGTTGCAGGGCTTATATTTTTAACTCTGTAATGATTTTTATCACCTGAAGTTGATTTTCAGAAGAGGTCTTTCTGTGAGGGAAGAGCCTCTGTCTTGTGGCCAGGACTGATTTTTTTTTTCCCCTGAGGAAGTGCAAACGTGCTTCTTCTGTGAGCTGTGTGTTTGCTGCTTTAATTGGACCTCACTTGTCCCATGACAGTAACTCGAGTGGTGTGGCACTCTTAATAAAGGGATGACTATTTAAAACGAACTAGTATGCAGTGCGTTTCTTTGTATAGACTTTTAGCCAAGACTAGAAGGCCGTTTTTGCTGACAATACTTTATCAAAAATGACCACATGGACAGTTCATATACAGGTTAAAATGTTCTGCTCAACTGGCCAATGCTGACAGAAATTTTAATAATATCCTATTTCACTTTTAGCTGAGACTAATCACATGACCAAAGCTATTAAATTTCCCTCCTCAAAAAAAAAAACATCTTTATTAATGTTCCATAAAAATATATCCCACATACACACACATAGAGCTACCATAATTAATGAGTTTATGGTGCCATAGAATGCATTGATAGATTATGCTTAAATTGTTCTCTGATATTTACATAGACAGTATGTGGCTTAGGTAAGTGCAAAAAAACAGGACAAAATGTACAAGCCCATTTAGAACCCTATGATTTACAACTAGAATGAAAAGCTGTTTTTACCTCATTTTGTGAATATGATGCTCATGTCTCTGATGCTCACACAGTGTGATGTACTCTGAAATACAAATGTGTAAAACAAAATAATCATTCTTAAGTTATCAAAAAATATTTGAACAAATTAAGTAGAGCTTGTCAAATTACAAACATTACAACTAAAGTTGTAATGATGAAGAGGTCCGCATTATAGGAGCAAGTGATCTATATCTGTCCATTACTGCTCCTGAGTTATGTGTTATGGAGGAAATATAGGCTAAATTATAATTATATAATTTAAAAGGGGCCAAAAAATGCATTCAGCCTTGTATTTTGACATATATATTAATGACAACTATGCAGAAATACATAACTCATATGTACATCAAATACAAGATATTTGAATTCATTAGTGTTTAAAATAAAGATATATTGTAAAAAGTGTAATTTCTAAAGTGAATGTGCAATTTATAGAATGTATAAATGTATGCTTTAATAAAATTGTGCAGAAATACACATATCTGTTATGTATTTAATAATATATAGGCCTACCTGATATGATTAGACTATCAGTCCCAAATCTCTTTTTCAAATAAATTAATGAAGGTATGTTTTAGTCAAAATTATACATATTAATCTAAAAATACTCATTATCAGATTCCTTTTTATTGGTGGAATTATTATAAATCGTTATTTACAGTTGTGAAGTAGCCTACAAATAATGAATCCAGCGTCAAAACGTCAATCCAGATTTTACTCCAGTTCACCAGAGGGCGACATACCAGTGGCGAAGAAAACAGCCTGAAGTCAAAGATTACAGGCAAGATGGCGGCGAGCAAACGTGTTCTTTATGTTGGTAAGAAAACATAAAAACTATTAACTTAACTAACAAACGTATTGCTCGCACTGTTGGCTAGTTTAATCCTCTAGCTACGTACATCTTTGTCAATGCGGTGCACGTTTTCAGTTGTATCCGGGAAAACAGCAATTCATAAAATATGAGCAAGAGTTGAGCGCTCAGTCTGTTTAAAGTGAAAAATTATTATTATTATTGTTACTTCCTAGGTGGTCTTGCAGAGGAGGTGGATGAGAAAGTGCTGCACGCTGCGTTTATTCCCTTCGGTGACATTACAGATATTCAGATACCGTTAGATTATGAGACAGGTAACAAACACACAGAAGTTACATTTACTTTAAAACGTTAACATGTGAACGTACAACAGTTGTTTTTACTACCACTTTAACATCCTGTCTGATTACTTTTGCCAACAGAGAAACACAGAGGCTTTGCTTTTATCGAGTTCGAGCTGGCAGAGGTGAATATCATATAAGTCTTCCTTGAATTAAGTTAAATTAATGCGAAATGTGTATCATTAAAGTCACATGAAATTTTGTTTTTTCTCTTATTATTTTCTATTCACACAGTGTTGCTACTTTACACAACCTTTTACATTAAGGTTAACACCTTGCATTAGAAGCTTTAGTATCAATATGTCACTTTCTTAAAGTTCTGTATTTTTCCCCTCCAGGATTCAGCAGCTGCTATTGATAACATGGTGAGTTCATCGCTGTGTTCTGCGGATTTATAAAGTTCAATACTATCAGAATGTGCAGAATGGAGGTTTTTATGCATTTGGCAATGTGCTTTTCAGAATGAGTCTGAGCTGTTTGGCAGAACCATCAGGGTGAACATCGCCAAACCCATGAGAATTAAAGAGGGCTCCTCTCGCCCAGGTGATGGAAAATTGATTTTGTTTGGTTCCATTATAAATCTCTGGTTTGATTTTTCTGTTTAATGTCCTGACACATACTCACTGCCAACTTATTTTTTGTTCTTCATAAATGCATGCTGATTACTCCCATTCTAAGAAGCTGAGTTCATATGAATATATGAACTAAACTGTCTTGATGCTGTAAACAAAAACATCAGATAATAGTAATGTGGGTTTCTTTACACAAGCTCTCCAATACAGCACAAATGGCTATATAAATAAACAGAATGTGACTACTTGACTGGAGTCAAGTAAAGTCACATTCTGTTTATTTCTATAGCTATTTAAATTGTAGTTTGCTTTTCTAATTTTCAGTTTCTATAAAAGATTTACTATAAAAGTGTCACTCCGACCAATTGCATAATTGCAATGAACCAATAATAGTATTTTTTGTCCTTTTATAATTTTATTATAATTTTATGCTGCAAAGCGGTGAATTTGAAGCTGTTTACCAGCTTTTACAGATGAGAATCTATAGTTCTCTGTTTTGAAGTTGTGATGCAAACTCTTTTGGCCTGATTTTGTTTGAAATGGCATCAGATTTCATTTCCAGTTGATTATTCAATTTAGCTTGAAGTATATCAGGGCCTTTATTCTCACTTTTATTCTGTTAATGCACTTGCATGGACATGAAACAAATGTTGATTGTCTTGCTGTTCTGCCTATAGTGTGGTCTGATGATGACTGGCTGAAGAAGTTCTCAGGAAAGAAAGCAGAGGAGAGTGAAGAGGCCGAGTCAGCTGCAGAATCAGCAAGTACAGAGACGCAGGAGGTCAGAAAGTTGCAGTATTGGTTTATTATTATAATTTTTATATAAAATAATAGTAATAACCTAACATTTAAATTTTGATGTCACTGTTTCTATATGTATTTTTTTAAAGTCTGATGCTCTGTTTTAGATTCTATGTCACAGTTTTATCATTAATACTCTGATTGGTATTTTACATTCCTGAACAGGGAGAACCTCCAGCAAAAAAAGGCAGAACCAACCCTCAAGTCTATATGGATATAAAGATTGGCAACAAACCTGCAGGCCGACTGCGCTTCCTTCTGCGAGCTGATGTTGTGCCTATGACTGCAGGTCAGACAAATTAAACCATCCTCTGCATGTGCTTAAACTCAGCATGAAATAAATGTTCATAGTGAACTTATTTTAACCTATTCTGGTCCATGGTGATTCATATACTGCAATTGTATTTTAAATGCAATGCTTTGAAAGTAAAAAAACAACAACAAATAAATTGAATATTAAAAAAACTAAAGCAAAACTTTTTTAACTGACATTTTATGAATGATTAAGGACTACGGTTAAAAATCAGTCATCTGGGATGGCCAGAGGCAGAGGAAAATAACAGCATTATCCCTTTAAACTCAGTCCTTTACTACTTTTATCCCATCAACAATGTAAAAACCTTTTGGCTTGATTTGTTTGTTCTCCTTCAGAAAATTTTCGTTGTTTGTGCACACATGAGAAAGGCTTTGGATTTAAGGGCAGCAGCTTCCACAGAGTCATCCCTCAGTTTATGTGCCAAGGTGGAGATTTCACCAACCATAACGGCACTGGGGGGAAATCCATATATGGACGCAAGTTTGAAGATGAGAACTTTGTCCTGAAGCACACCCATGCAGGTAAGTTTTAAGAGAACTGTTATGATTATATTATTGTTCACTGCAACAGTCTTAAAACATTCAGCAAGTATGATTGTTGATAGTCACCTGAAGTCTGGTCTTTGACTGTGTGCTCGTAGGTCAGTTGTCGATGGCCAATTCTGGTCCCAATACTAACGGTTCACAGTTCTTCATCACTGTTGATAAGACAGACTGGCTGGATGGCAAACATGTGGTGTTTGGAGAGCTCACAGAGGGCATGGATGTGCTCCAGGCCATGGAGGTGCGTTTCTGACTGCGGGAGAATAGATTTGTAATCAATGATGTTAAAAGTTGGTGGTTGAAAGGATTTTTAAATGTTTTGTAAGAAGTCTCTAATGCTTACCAAGACTACATGTTGTGATTAAACTCAAAAAATGCATTTATTTTTGTGATGGTAAAGCCAGCCTTTAGTGTCACGAGATCATTCAGAAACCATTCTAATATGTTCATTTACTGCTCAACAAAAAAATTTAATTAGTTTTGCTGCTTAATATTTTGTGGGAACCAATGCATTTTGAATCTAAAGTCAAAATAACAGCATTTATTTGAAATTAATTTATTTAAAAAAAATCTTTTGCATCATAAATATCTTTATTGCCAATTCTGATTTGTTGAAACCTTGCTTTATTGAAAGCTTTAATTGCCTTTCAGGGAATTCTTACTGACTCCAGAATTTTGAACAGTTTTCTGACTGCATGGCTTGCATTTAATATATTCAGCTTACATTTTGCTCTGTTTCTAATTGCTTTGTATTTGTGCCGTTTACTCAGGCTCAGGGAACAAAAGATGGCAAACCCAAACAGAAGGTCATCATCTCCAACTGTGGAGAGTATGTTTGAGATCAACATACTGTGTGTGTGTGTGTGTGTGTGTGTGTGTGTGTGTGTGAAAGAGAATGTAAAGAAAAACTGTTGACATGTTATTTGTTGTACTTTGTAAATATCCAAATAAATCTTTTTTTTTATCTTTGCGATTTATAATAATTTTTTTTTATCTTTGTTTATATTTGTGCTAAATGGTTGCCTATGTTATACATTTGTAATTTCAAGACTTTTGTGAATTTTTCTTTTCTTTACAAAATGGTTGTTGAATGGGACCGTTCATTTTATTAATATGAGCAATTCCAGAGTTATGGATGTGACATTTGCAGTAAAAACTCAAAACATAAATTCACAGAGAAAGTATATGCTAACATTATATTGAAACATCTGTTTGTATTTTCCAAAACAACTAACCACAGTTATTTATGGGATCAGAAAAATATCAACCTGTAAACATTTAAAAAATATATATTTTAAATGAGGAAAATAAACATGCGTTATGGATGTGACCAAAAAAGTGAGTTAACAGTACACAACATACTTGTAGAAATTCCGAATGTAGAAATAATGCTAATCAACAGGATAAGAAATGGCTCACTACAGGACAAAAATGATTGATTGATTTCATTTTAATTTATTTGACATTTTTGCATTTGCGAGGAAAACGCTTCGTTATGGATGTCACAGATGTGAAATTGGCACTTGTGTGACTTTGGTAAATCAAATATAGTTGTTTAAATACACTGACAGAGACATTAAAAAATATATCATTACAGTACTGTAAAATACAAGCCTACATGCACAAAAAAACAAACTTAAAAGGTTTCGCTATTTTGGTTAAAACATTTTTTTAATGGCAAGGTTGACATCTGCATGGAATTGCTCATATCAATTATTTTTGTAATATAACTAATATTAATCGATAATTTAAACGTACATTTGTTGGATTTAAAATGTTGAGCATCAAAATTTAATGGATGTTCAATAGTTTTAGGACATCTTTGATGAAATCACGTCAAATGTTGACTCCTTAAGTTCTCATGGTAAGAACTTTTGTTGCTAAAAGCAGTTTTGGAAGCTTTACTTAGAGGTGACACAGAATGCTTTGTTTAACCTGTTCTCTGATGTTTTTAAGGTATATGCGTCTTAAAAATATCTCTAGAGAGGTTTTACAAGCCCATTTAGAACCATATGAATTGTCCCTAGAATTAAAAGCATTTTTACCTTATTTGGAGGGTTGTGAATATTAAAAAGCTGTGCTCTCATAGTTTAATGCACTCTGAAATACACGTGCAAAATAATTATACACAAGTTATCAAAAATATTTGAACAAATTGTCAAATGACAATCGTTGAAGTGGAAACGTTTCACATTGGAAGTAACCTGTTCATAACTGCTCCAGAGTTGTGCTGTAGATATGGGCTTATTATACACAACAAATGTAAATGAAAACAATGTACATGTGTTTGTTGCCTCTTTACTAATGTACAGGTGTAGCCTAATCCATAGACGGCCTCATACACGTGTCTGAAACAAACACGGTCAATTTTACAATATACACGTTAAACCAACAAAAGATGAAATTAAACAGACCTTATGCCTTTTCGGGTGGCGCAGAATAAACTCCTAATCCGTCTTTCCCGAATTTAGCTTTATGACTACAAGCTGTAACAAACCCAACACAAGATGCTGCAGGCGACTTATCCAACCGTCCTGTTTTCAGAATAAGAGTCCTACTAACATATGTGGGAAATATAAGCTGTATGAAACTTTATAATAATAAAATATAACTAACGCTCCTGGGTGAATGCATATTGATATTAAAGATACTGCGAGTATCATGGAGTTTTGTTTGGATTGGCCTGTTTTTCACCGGGAATTTACACTCATGGGATTCGCATGAGATTCACGGCGTGTTTGTTCAGTAATGGTATATCCAATTTTCCACTCTATGGAACATTATTCATTCATTTTCTTTTCGGCTTAGTCCCTTTTATGGAACATTATGTATAATGCATTATTGATTCACCCTCTAGATGGCAGCATTGCTCCAGTAAACCCTTTGCAGTCACGTCACACCCAACAGAGCAGATACACAAAAAAGAGCAATTTTATCAAGATGATTAGATCTTTCCACAAGTATGCTTGTTGTTTTTATGTTAGCATAGTGGATGAGGTTACGGACCTGAGCTTCTAACATGTTGCATGTTCGTTGAGTCTACATAGAGATGACTCTTCTTTCAGTTTACCTGAATGATGCACTTGGGCAAGTCACTTAAAAGCTCTCCAAACGTGAAACAGATGAATTGTATGTTCTGCTTTCTCAGATTCCTTTTTTGTTCAAAAAATAAAAAAATAAACTGACAGATAAAATGATGAACGAGGAAAACAAAAGATCTTTTATTGTAAACACATAAACGTTAGTTTGACGTTCAAACCATTTGTTATAAAGCATACGAGCTTTTACGCACATCAGCAACCAGCAAACACCAACCACTCATATCAGACTGCTTCCCCAGCATCTCAATGAAACAGCATCCCAATCAACTGAATGTCTGAAGAGGTTTTTTTAGTTATCAGACTTTAACATTAAAAATATGTCTAAACTATAACAAAATGTTTCCCCTTGAAACTGAAAGGGAACCAACCATAGCAAGGTTGGAGGGGATTTACGGGACGGTGTTGCCTGTGTCCAGCTTTGTTAAAAGTGATTAAAGCACATGGGGTTGATTCAAACATATTAAGTCAGCAAAATATTCACATTCAAGTTCATAATCATACCAACATTCATGCTCACAATCAAAGTCCCTTACGTTTAACTCAACAGAATTACACTAAAGAAACTTTAAAATCCACAACTATTATTCATTTCCCACCTTCTACACATGTCTTGGGGAATACTGAAGCAATTATATCTCAGTCAAATCTGAATATCACAGGGCGTCTACACACAATGCAACATCCAAGTTACACAATGATGCCTCATTACATGCTATTGACACAATATGAATGCTTTAAGTTTTAGTGTCTGCCTCACTTTGATGGGTTCAGCTTAAATTCCTTATGTGGATTAAAAGACAACAAAAATATTTCTATCTGCAGATAATAAGAATTTGATGACCATAAAATAGATGTTTCTCAGGGATAGTTAACCCCAAAATAAAACAATTTACTCCCCACTCGCTATTTCAGTGATACTGAACCCGTTTGAGTTTATTTCTTCTGTTGAACACAAAAGAAGATGTTTTAAGGAATGTTGCAAACAGGTCGCTACTGCCTGCTGTAGTAAAAAAAAAAACTATGGAAGTCAATGGCTACCAGTTTCCATCATTCTTCAAAATATCTCCTTTTGTGTTTAATAGAAGAAAATCAAACTGGTTTGTGAAGAGTGAAGTGTGAGTACATAAATGGATGATTAATAAATATTGCGTACAATGTATTGCTTATGAGAATGTAATTTAACATGAGCATTTTTGTCATTGAAATCTTTTATCTTTGGCAATGATTGGTATATTAAGAACAGACACTGTTTTACCTTCTGGACTCTCCCTTATAAAAGTGCAAAATCTGTAAAGGAGAAGCACTGATTAAATTGTATACCTTTGTGGTCCAGTAATATCTGAGTAGCAGCAGTTACAGAAGTGCTTTGTGCTCTTAATGTTTCCCTAATGTTACTCCAATGTTAGTAAAGGTTATGGCTTCTTCTTTAGCTGCTTAAAGACACTAGTTTACTGACCCCAGCAATATGAAAGTTACAGGATTGAGAGCTTTTTTAAGCAGTTCAAAAATGCATTTCATTTCATACTTCAAAATCTATTTGCATAGAATCTGTTGCTAGGAAACAGGTTCGCTATTACATCATGTGCTTCGGTTGTTCATTTGTGCTCTTCATTGCCGTTTCAAGGCTAATGCACTTGGCACCAACAGACGTTGACCAATGACGGCAAAGAAAAAAAAAATGTTCGGTTTAGTCGCTTCATAGACCATTTTCACAAGATGGTGATGACATATTTCAACAGTCATCAGCATCTTAAAAGTTTTAATATTTTGATGCTTACTAAAACATGTACTTTTATAAAGCTATATATTACTTTGTATTATATCGTTTTGCATCAAATTACAAAATAAAACTAGTTAACACTTATGCCAGATGTTTCTAATGCAGCGTCTATGGGCAGGACAATAAATGTGATATTGTTCTCTCTTTTTCTCTTCAACTTCACAATTCTTTTCGTGAAAGTCATGAAAATATTATCGTGTTTTTCTTTTCTTATCTGAGCAAATTGGAACTAACGCTGCTGAGAAGCATAGATGTGTTTGTTGAGTTGGTTAGTGTTTATGTTCAGCAACTGAACCTGTTCAGTCATAGAGTTGTGACTAACACCGTTTGGTCAGCGTCTATCAGTTCAGTGTCTACCCTGAATTGAGGCTTCAGTCTTTTTTTGCAAATTCCAGTGGCAAAATTCCATCTAAATTACTATTTGATACAAAGTGCACAAAACAAATAAAAGAAGTGACAGATGATCCATAAATGTACAACATTTTTCATCTCCCAAAGATGGATAAAGAAGCTGTGATTTTAAGGCGCCGAACATTTGTTTTTCTTACCATGCAAAGAAACACATTCCAGTTTCAAGCACTATGTGCTGGCTCCTTGAACTTCTCTGGAGATAATGTTTAATCTATAAATATTGACCAGGCATTCTCTTTCTCCACGTCTGGAGTGACACCGAAGGGTCACACGAGGGATGAAATATCCCACTCATGCAATTCTTCCACCTCTGTCCGGCAAGCTGAGAATGAATGGGAATAAGATCCCTTTGGCCTCCACAGGTGCTTTCAGATTCTCATCTTTGAATCGACCTCCATCGTCTTCTACAACAAACTGAAGAGTCTGAGATTTATTCACACAGAAGATGCAGTTATCAATAACGGCACATCGAAATGGCAGAGTGCAGCCCTGCTGCTGGGAAGCACAGTCATGCCACATCTTCACAATGGTGTTGTATTTAAAGACGCTGATGCCCTGCTCTCGATTAACATCGAATCGGTAAATGAAGCTCTTGAGAGCCACCATGTCTGTGGATTTCTTCCTGCTGTTGTTATACGGACACTCCTGCCATTCGTCCCTCTTAGGGTCATACTTCAGCAACCGATAGAACAGAGACCCTCCCGAGACATACAGCTCACCATTACATGTAGTGGCTTCGTGAGCCACAGCAAACGCTCCTTTAGGTAGAGGAGCCACTGCTGTCCAGCGGTCCATTCGAGGGTCATACTTTTCCACTGTGAAAAGACATTCACCTCCAATGGCATACAGGGTCCCATCCATGGAGACGAGTTTGAGTTGTGATCGGGCTTGGTTCATGGGTCTAACTTCACTCCAGCGGTCTGTGACAGGATTGTAGCAGTAAACTTTGTCTGAGACTTTGCTTTTCTCCCCAGTCCCCCTGATCCCACCGGCCACAAACAAGTAGTTGTACATGGTGCAAATCCCACAGCCCTTGGTGTTGATGTCATCAGGCATGACGGTCAAAGTGTGCCAGTCCTTACTGCTCTTGTTGTAGTAGTAGATCATGTGATTGTCCTCAAAAGAGGTGATGGAGAGGGGACTCTGGGGACGGCTGCTGTTTCTGCTGGGCGGTCGACTTCCCACACGCTCAAACACGTCATTAATTTCTGCCACCATCAGACACTTGCGGCTTTCCATCCGTTTGCGCAGGATGAGGTCTCTCTCTGAACCCGTGAGACGTCCATAGACAGCTGGATCTTTCAGAACCTGCAGAAAGTTGTCACTCATGAATCGATAGGCGGTTTCTTTCAGTTCATTTAATCTTTGCTTTTTAGCGATCGTTAAGATTTCGTAGCAGTTCTCAGGCGTGATCTGTGTGGAAATGGTATCAATAGCAGCCTGCACGGCACAGGGCATCTGCAGGATCTTCGCCCCTGTAATGACATCCACGATATTGTCTTTGCTCACATTCATCTGCGAAGAGTAAACATAATCTACAAGCACTGATAAGGTCTTGTAGCTCATTCCTTTTACTTTGAGGATGTCTCGAGAAAGCCTGGCCTTAAAATAATCGCTCTTCTCAGCTAATACTGATTTGTGTGCTTGTATTTTCTGTCCGCCCACCTCTATGACTAAATTTGGCTCCTCTTTTGCAGAGAGAGCTTCTCTTACTGCAGATCCACTTTGCTTTAGCCCTTCCATCCCGGTCTGTCCAAATGACATTCTGTAGCTGGTCTGATTGGCTCCTTCAGAGGAATTTATAAAGCTTCCCAAGGTTTTCTCAAGTGACCTCGTTTCCTGGGTGCCCGAATAGGATTGATTTCTGTTCTCTGATGTGGAAGAGACATTTTTAATTTTGAACTGACTCTGAACAACCTCACCGTCTCTCAGGACATTGGACAGTTTGTCAGTTTCCTCCTTGTTCTCTGGTCTAAAGCATAGAGAGGGTGCCAAACTACAAGCAACCTTTGTTCCGTTTGTGTCTTCTCTAATGTTCCCTTGACTTGAAGCTTCACCTGTATTTCTTAAACTGAGGTCCAGATTTTGTGCTCTAGTTGAGTCCAAAGTCTGAATGTGCTCTTGAAATCCACTGTCACTAGAGACAGCGTCTTGTGCATATTCTGCACCTGTTACAGTACCATAGTGTCCCAAACTTCTATTGTCAGTCAGATCTCCCGACTCTGACGTATCCCATGTTCCCTGGAGACCCTGCAGTATTTCCATGCTGGGGACGCCCGTTTTCCCAATAGCTGAGACATTGTTGTTGTTCCCTTCAGGAGGGATGTGTGGTTCTGGAGAGTCTGGGTTTGCGGCGTGAAATATAACATCTGCTTGTACGGTGAACATGCTTCTGTCTTGCAGAGTGTTGTTCATCCTTCTGTATTTTATTCAATTCACCTTATGCCATTTAGTGCTTTTAGAGCAATAATAATTTGTCAGAAGTTGTTTCTTCTTTGTAACTGTCGAGGTAAATTAATCCCACAGGGATGAGTGGCAGATCCTAATGATTGTGGTAATGATCTTTCAAAGACAGCATTGCAAGGACAAATTTACTGTACTTTCTATCTGTGTACATTCATCCACATAAGCAAGAAAAGCTTTCCTATATCAAGGGAAGATCCTGTTTGCTCAGTTCTGGGTCCAAACCTTACAAGAAAAGAAGACATTGTTATTTATTCACATGTCCTGAAATTGTACGCTTCAAAGAAACTAGCTTGTATTACAAATGATTAAAAGTAAAACACACATTCTAACATACTTAGTGGTACTTATTTGGGGATTTTATTTATTCAGACAAGTAAAAATAATCTGTTTGCTGCAGTGACAGTAATTTATAGTATCATGAGTATGACAATGTGTTGTTCAAATACCCTCACAATCAACACATTTTAAACACGGTAATGCGCATGCGCACTACTGGCAAACCTACTGACTGATTTAAGGATTAAATCTTAACGACGAAAACCACAGGGATTCTTTCGTTGTATCTGTAAATGTTCTTACAGAAACATTTAACATGTAACATTTTTAAAAAAAACACCGATAACTGTATAAAACAGTGATAAACATTACTGATAACAATAAGGACAATATGAGACCGTTTTAGACAAGAAACATTAGTCTCTGAAATAATAATATTTAATAAACCGCAATTTAATCAATAAATGCCAGTACTTACGCATTAAACTGCAGAATTTCTTTGAGCAATTCCTTGCACAAAGCGCTCTTATGTAAGTCAACGATTGTAGATTTAAATACACGGCGCTGCAGGGAGTCTATGAGACTGTCTTGAGGTTATCCAAATGTAGACCACTTAATCATTCACGTACATACTACACATCCCATGCTGTAATAGAAGGGCAGTTCAGCGAGAACTTCTCTTCCTCCTCCTCATCCTCGACCAACTGTATGCGTCTGAAAGCCTCGCCTGGAGAATCCTCGTCCACTAAATATCATTATCTCAGCGGAGCTGATAAAACCAAATATATTCCACAAAGGCGACCCCGTCTCTGATCGACGCCGCCTCTTCGCCCTCGGTGTGCTTTGCGGTATTTTGTATTTTATTGTAAACTGAGGTGAGGCATTGATCTAAACCACACCCCCGTGTGTGTTCTTCATCCTCTCTCTCTCTGTCTGTCCACACATCAGCTGCTGTGTGTGCTGATTAATCCGCGGTGAGCGCGCGACGTTCCTGCACACCCGACGAGCGCGCGGCCAAATGAAGGATGTTGCGCAACGGCTGACGGGAACTCCCAGCGCAGCGTACACACCACTTCAGCCTTTGTTGCCCTAAAATGCTGCACGTTGTGCTGCTGATGCATCTAACGTTTAAAAGAGTATTTTCATACGATACATTTTAATCACTTAGAAAATCACTAATAGACATACTGTCCTATTTCATAGTACAAAATAGGATAGTATTAGCGATTTTCTAAATCGGTTACTTGGTAAATTCGTCAGGCTATAATGACAATGAATATATAGTGCATATATTTTTAAACCACTTTTTTGTCTTTTTAAAATGACATGAATACAGTCTACTACATTGTAGTTCAGCAAAAATGTTTAGTAAAATGTTTGTATATCGTGAGATTTTATGGCATTAATCCATTTATGACCTTTTAACAACTTTTCATTCATTCATTTTCATTTCGGCTTAGTCCCTTTATTAATCTGGGGTTGCCACAGCGGAATGAACCGTCAATTTATCCAGCATATGTTTTACGCAGCGGATGCCCTTCCAGCTGCAACCCATCGCTGGGAAACATCCACACATACCCATTCACACTCGTACACTACGGACAATTTAGCTTACCCAATTCACCTATACTGCATGTCTTTGGACTTGTGGGGGAAACCGGAGCACCCGGAGGAAACCCACGCAAACACGGGGAGAACATGCAAACTCCACACAGAAACGCCAACTGATCCAGCCAGGGCTCGAACCAGCGACCTTCTTGCTGCCCCCCTGCTGCCCCCTTTTAACAACTTTTTTGAGCAAAATAAATAAATAAAATATCAACTTGTAATTCTTGAATGGTTGGGCTAAGTCTATTTGTATGTCGAGAAACAAAAGGCAGAAAATGTTTTTTTCATGTAGCCTACTAACCAGATCAGAATCAGAATCAGAATCAGAATCAGAATCAGAATCAGAAAGAGCTTTATTGCCAGGTATGTTCACACATACGAGGAATTTGCTTTCGTGACAGAAGCTTCTACAGTGCAACAGAATTACAGAGACAGGACAAAAAACAGATAATAAATATATTTTAAAAACAGAAGTAAGAAGTGAATGCAGATATGCAGGTTGACAAGTGTATGTACAGGTATATTACTATATACAGCATTATATGTGCAGCTATTATGTGCAAACTGGCATGGAAGTATGTTTTAAATAAGTGTATGTGTGTATAAAGTGTATAGCAAGTAGTGACGTTGTCACAATACTATCATAAAGTGTTCATAAGATGGATTGCCTGAGGGAAGAAACTGTTTCTGTGTCGGGCTGTTCTGGTGCACAGTGCTCTGTAGCGTCGACCAGAAGGTAAAAGTTCAAAGAGGCAGTGTGCTGGGTGTGAGGGGTCCAGAGTGATTTTGGCAGCCCTTCTGCTCGCTCTGGATAAGTACAGTTCTTGGAGAGTAGGGAGGGTTGTACCAGTGATTCGCTCAGCAGTCCGAACTATTCGACGTAGTCTTCGGAGGTCTGATTGGGTAGCTGAGCTAAACCAGACAGTTATTGAAGTGCAGAGGACTGATTCAATGATGGAAGTGTAGAACTGTTTCAGCAGCTCCTCTGGAAGGTTGAACTTCCTCAGCTGACGAAGGATTTGAAGTAATCCAAAATATTCTTTATACTTTACAAATTGTCTTTTGCAGCACTTTGTTTGTTTGTTCCTGTAGATTTTCATTATCTGGTTTTAAAAGATGTTTTCTCAAATTGCTTATTTTGTTCTCCTTCTACTCAGCTTTACGTATATACACATTTTTTCATGTGTACCAAAAAAAGCTTTTTTTGCCTGTTTAAACCTTTGACACTAATATGTTATTCAATGTCGAATTAGAATGCATTTAATGAAGTAAAGCCTCATTTACATATTTAAACATTAATTAGTAACAAGTAAAAAAAAAAAAAAGTAATTATAAATAATTAATAAATTATGTTATGTAAATTAATGTCGTCAATCAAGTGCGGAAGCATGGTGATAACTATACTTATCTTTTTTATTTGTTAGTTTAAAATGACAAATAATTAGCATTGTTCATAAAATGCTGCACAATTAGGAATAGCTGTCATGTCAGTTTAAACCCCCTAAAAAAAGAGAGAAAAAAAAGAGCAAAGTCTGTAAAAATGGTCAAGAGCTGCTGCATGACTTCATCTGGCCTTCTCAAATGTGGTGAAGTTTTATGAGCGCATTAAGAAAAACCATTACCCTCCATCCTGATATTATGGACTGGACTGCTTCTCAAAACAGTTACTAGAGTAACCCGCTCCATTTCAGAGAGCAACATTAGAGAGTTGAGAGCGTCTGTCAGCCTGACAGCACATGGTCAGACGGAGATGTCACTATTAGCCCTCCAAATACACACATCAGCTGTTCTCGCTCTAAAGGGACTCGCAAAGATCCCCGAGCACACAAAGGCTAAAAGCATCGTATATATTAGACTGGCATCACATGAGGGCGGGAAGGCTTTTTGCAGAAATTGCGCCCATCAGTTTATTTGGAATAGGTCTACTGCTTTCATTGCTCATGGTATTTTAAATATTAGAAGTTTCATTCATTCTTATTAGTATCAAGCATAAACAGAAAAAAACTGCTTTCGGTTTTCTCTTCAACACTATAAAAAAAATATTATACGAACATTTTTTTAGACGTGCAAAGTGTATGATATACATATGTGTGTGTGTGTGTGTGTGTGTGTGTGTGTGTGTGTGTGTGTGTGTCAAAACCTAAACATCCAATAATTAAGTAATTAACATCACAGTTAAGGTGTAAATATATATATATATTTTTAATTTCCCCTTTAGGTAGGCACCTTGCAAAATGAATATTTAAAGACATTTTCACAGAAACACTCATGCTGGGAATACTAAGAAAAAAACAACAACAACCTTACATTTTTCTAAACAAAGTTGTTTTTCTTTCATTATTTCCATCCTCGTCCACGTCAGTTTGACAGTAAGCTATAAAGTCAGTGTTACTGTTGGAAAAGTGCATTTCACAGAAATCCATTCAACCTAATTCAGTTTTCTTCATGGGTCATTCCCTTATGTATGAGCTGGCAAGTTAGTCCAACAAAAAGGGAAAAAAAAGAAATAAAAAGGGCCAGTGGAAAAAAACATCAACAACAACATGCTTATCTAGTACGTTTGCACCGATATACAAAAGAATGCTGGTTAAAACAATGATATATATATATATATATATTTGTTAATACACAAGTCAGAAATACATATCCCAATCTGTCAATATAAAGCTTTTTCTATCACTTCAAATATTGATAAGCAACTTTAAATTAGAATTATGGAGGAATGCCATTTCTCTTTAACTGGTAACAGTGGACACCAACTTCACTTTAGGACCCAAAAGAAACTCTGGCCCGCCAGAGAATCCCATATAAACCATTCAGTCGATCACAGAGGACAAACCTCAGTCAAGCTGCTGATTCAGCCAATGCAATAACAAGCACCATTCCTTGAAGCAACAGTTTGAGATGCATTTTCACAAAACAAGTGAAATTAAAGAGAAGGTTCAGCCAAAAATGAAAGTTTTCAATACTCAATGAGTTTTTCTTTTCTGCTGAACGCAATCAAATATGTTTTGCAGCATGTTGGAAACTGGTGGCCACTGACATCCAAAGTAGGAAAACAAAATACTCAAAAGTCAAAGGCTACTGGTTTCCATCATTATTCAAAATATCCTCTTTTGTGTTCAACAGAAGAAACTCAAAAAGCTTTGAAGCAAGTAGAGAGTTGGTAAATGATGACAGATTTTTCATCTTTTGGTTGAACTATCCCTCAAGAGATGAACACATGCAGGTGAGCATCTTCTTTAAAAAGTGGCATTAAAGAAAACTTTCTGCTGTTATAATAAAGCATCTGTTTGTTTTTTGAGTGAAATTATTTTGCAGTTAAAATGCTATATTAGACCTGAAAATCAAATCACACTGCAGTGGTACTGACATACTTTCACCTTTTAAACGTAGGCGAATGTGCCAAGAGGTAAAACGCATTTCTCTGATGCATGACTCGGTAGTTCAGCTCATTGCTGGAACACAACCTTTTTTCCCTTCATTCGTTAATGTTTTTTTTCTCCATTAGCCCATTATGGAAAGTAGAGTCAGGCTCAGGAACTGCTCTCTTTGATGTGGAATGCCCTGAAAATGAAGACAAGCAATAAATGAGTGAAAGAAACAGACAACATGAAGAAAAAAATAAGATGAACAGAGAAGACTGTGAAAAAATGTATTCGATCTTTTGCTCTAAATAAATAAAATAGGTCACACTTAACAATAAGGTTTCATTAGTTAATGATAGTTAATGTATTTACTAACATGAACTAAGAATGAACGATACTTGTACAGCATTTATTAATCAGTTTTGATACATTTACTAATGAAATATTAAAATCCAAATACATGCTTGTTAACATTAGTGAACGCACTGAGTTAACATGAACAACTGTAACAACTTTTCATTAACTAATGTTAATTAACATGAACAAATACTGTAATAAATATTTTGTTAATAGTTTGTTCATGTTGGGTAATATTAACTAATACAACCTTATTGTAAAGTGTTACCATAAAATAATAATATTAATAAAATATTCTGCTCTCATTGAGAACAATTATAAATAGTTTGATCAAAAATCTATTAAATACACGTGTGCCACAATTATGGTCACCCCTATAAATTTATACGAGTAAAAACTATTTTTGAACTACATTCCCATTGATATTTTACAGTTTCAGTACACCTGGGTGACTGAAACGGGAAATTGTTCAACCTTGAGCTCATGTTTTACAGGGCAATATAAGTGTGGCCAAACTCACTCAGTCATTAATCATGTAAAACTAAATAATATAACTGATTTGTGGCAAAATTTTAAGCTTTACAAGAAGTCGCTATAACAAAATCACTAAAAACGTCCATTTTTACGACGACTATCAGGGAAATAATTAAGAAACTCCAGTCAACTAGAAGTCTTATGAATGAGCTTGGAAGAGGATGTTCGTCAATCTAGTCCAAATACACTGTTAGGATGATGATTTGAGCTGGAGAACTGCACAAATTAGTTGGGCCTTGAGGCCATACAAGTCTCCAAAACCACAATTCAACATCACCATTTATTGTTTAAAAGGATTTCAAGAAATAAACCTCTACTCTTACTCAAAAACAAACTCATACATCTTCAAGATTTTATTCATATTTGAGCAAGGTTGAACAATAAAGATTTGTTTTTTTACCAAAAGGTACTTATATAATAGAAGGAACTGTAAATGAGTGTTTGTGCAGCTGCATCTGAACTAAATCCTGAAATTCTTACCATTTTCGTTCATCTCTCTCCCCTCACAGGCTTGGCAGTGGTATTTGCCACACCATAATAGTGGACGCCATCTCCTCATGCTTGGACTGTTTGGTTTTTCGGTTGATTCTGCGGTGTCCAAGCCCTCCTGACACCACCAACACAGAGCTGGCACTGACTCGGTCAGTCTGCTTGGCCTTCTGGAAGTGTGCCGGTTCGTTCAGCAGGTCGTATATGGCCCCGTCCTCTGGCCCGTGCTCTAAAGAGGCCTGAGACAGAGCCAGAGAGCCACACGAGGAGGACGGGGAGTCCTGGAGAACGGGCACGTGTGTGCTGCTGCTGCAGTTCTGGTTCAGTGTGGCTCCCTCCAGCTCTGGGGCCTCAGGCTGGCACTGACTGGGTGTACTGGAGGTGAGGGTTGCCATGGTAGCTTGGGAGACGTTACACACTGCTGTTGCCATGGTGAGGAACTTGACTGGGCCGTGGTGTGCATGAAAAGAGACCATTCCTCGACCTGGAGAAGGACAATGAGAGAGATTCAGACATGATACATTTTTATTTACTTAAAAATAGGTTTGCTTGCTGGCAACGCTTTGTGACAGCGTGGGCTTGTGCATTGAGAGATCTGAGTCTTTACAAGAATAATAAAAAGTGTACAAATGTGTAAAAAGTATTAAAAGTCTAAAAAATTTAATTTGTCAACACAAATAGTTTATTAAACTACTAAACACAAACTATTAAACTATTAGACTATTAAACTACGTCATAAATGAAGAATATTATGATCAAAATTTTAATTAGAATATTATAAACAAACACTTTTTTATACTAGAATATGTTTATATTGTTTATTTTTTCCTATGCAAATATACAGAAAAAAATAATACTGAAATTGTAGTTTTAATGCTTTTAAATGGCATCTATTGCATTTGTATTTAGCTTTATTTTCCATTTCATTTCAAGTATTTTTACAGTTCCTTTACTTTAAAAACGTACATTTTAAAAGCTGTTTTGGCAACAAACTAAAATAAAAGTACAGTTTATAACATCATACATATAATACAATTGTAGCCGTCTTGAAATGCTGCTACATCCAACTAAAAACTAATGTGCATTATATTTGAATTCAGCTTAATTTTAATCAATTATTTTTAATAGTTTTAGCAATAACAATGAAAAACTGAAAGAGGTCATCAAAAGCAGAAGTGGATGGTTATTAAATTGTTGGGTGTGGTTTGTTTCTGAACTTGTGCCGAGTTGCAAACTTATCCAGGAAAGCACTGATTTCTATGCATATTAAAAAGTCCTGCATGACAGATGATACCCACCTGTGACCTTTGGGATGCCCTGTAGTCTGGGCACAGAAAGGGCCACCGTGACCCCCAGATTAGTGCCCACTAGCAGCAGACCGTGACACACTAACAGACTGCTCACAGAGACTCTCTGCTGTCCTGAAGGAGAAACACACAGAGGATAAATCAATAATTCACTACAAACTAAAAACACACACTAGAAAACACTTGAACACACTAGTTGGTGTTCAAGCCCAGTGGAATAATAGCATCATCCACACATGCCAGGCTGTGTGGGCAGCGCGTGTGGGCAGGTTACTATGGGGATGATGCTGGAGAGCAGTTGGTTTCTGAGGAAACCTGACACTACGCGCTCTTTTTAATGAGACCTTCCTACCATTTCTAAGAGAAAAATGCCAAACGGTCAATATTTGGTCAAACAAACAACTCTAAATCTGTCAAACGCAATAAACATTGTGTACATTAACTGGAACGGTTTAAATAATTAGAGGTCCTATTTTCCATTAACAAGCTACAGGTCTAATCCAAACACAAAACTGTAAAGTATTTAATACGAATTTTAAAATTGTTGATTTAACAAAAATATTTCTGGCTCAGTACTTTTATTATAACTATTTAAGAGAACAAGTTTGTAAAGAAATAAGAACAACCACAGGTGTTGACCACAGGTGTCATTAAAAGTAAAAATAATGTCCCTGTTTACAAACTTGTTTCAGTCATTTTTTATACAAATGTCTCCTGAGACCCTTTAACGAAGATACAAATTAGCTAATTTACAAATTTAAGAATATTTTCACAAATTTCTAAATATCAAGTTTTGGAATTTATGCTAATTTTTGCATTTTTATATGTGATTGGCGGATAAAAACAGCTAAATGTAAACTGCACAAAGATCATAAACACCATCATATTTCTCAATTCCAAATATACTTACAACTATTAAAAATAATAACAGTGGAACAATACGTTTGAATAAATAACGACAGCCATTACAGAAGTTAAGCAATTCGCACTATGATACAGCATTAAAATGATATTATAAAAATGTCCCCTCAGTCAAAAGTATTTGCTCTGTAACAAATGGATTAAAGAGACCCAAGACTGACCATTAGATATGCCCAATACAAACTATTTCTCATGTAAAACCACTATAAAGTGTCAGTGGTAATTTCCAAAAGAATTGTCCGAGGTAAGGTATTCTCGTGGGGTTAATCAGTAGTGACACAGAGGAGCTCTAATCTCCAGAGATGTCTATGTAAACTTTTAAATAGGTGCTATTGTCATAAATTAACCACATATCTAAAATATAAACTACAACATTCTCACCCACAAACTAGTAAAACGAAATTACCCGACAAGACAATAGCAATATTTATACATTTGTAGTGATTAATTGCCATAATAACTGCCACAAAAAGAGTAGTACAAATATCACATGACTGGAAAGAACAGATTTGAGAACTGGAAGAAACTGTGATATAAATATTTATTATTTATTAAAATTATATATAAACTTTGTGACCTTTTGTGTATTGTAAGAACTGAAGTCCCACATTTCATGGAATTTTATCCACTAGTTTTTTTATTTTATCTAAATGCAACAAAAATGTGCTTGTAATTGTTGACTAAGGAGGAAACTATTCTTTTGTCACCGTTATCACACGAGCAAACAGAACTGCAGGTAAAAAGGGAACAACACACAATATAACTTGACCCTGACTAAACATCACACCCATCTACGGGTTAAAATCCTTCAAACATCTGACTGCGGTCTGAAAGTGTCAGAGAACAGTGTCCTATTCAGCTGTTCCAGAGCTCAGTGACTTGTTAGGAAAACCTTGGCTCATATTTCTGAGCATCACAGATCATTACATTAGTCATGGAAACTGCTCTAATAGGGGACCATAACTGAACAAATGAGGACATTACTATGCATGGTTTTGTAACTTTTTATTGCAAGTTGAATCAAGTAGGCCAAGTCTGTCACAAAGAAACTGAAAGATTTAAGGGCTTCTCTGTAAACAACTTCACTTAAATGGTCAATGCAAAGAGATTAATACATTAGATGAATAATACATTTTGTTAAAGGAGACCTGTAATGCATTTTTAAGGCGTTTAAACACAGATGTGTCCTCCGTGTCCGTGTAAACAACCAGACAATTATATATTTATATTTATAAAAAATTAAAATAATAAAAAAAATTTTTTTTTTTTAAAAATCACTCACTTAATCTGCCATTTATGTTTACTAAGATTCATTTAAGACATTTTTTTAAACAAAGAATGCGGTTAATGTTGAATATTGCCCAAAGAATATTTTACAATGGACTGTTTCACCAACAAGGGTCAGTTCACTGCTGGATTTGTTGAAAGTCTGTTGAACCAATAAATTGTGATCAAATTTCATATCCAGAACAAGCATGTAACTTCAAATTTGTGTGTCATTTCTGACATTTTGGTTTTGTTATTTCTGGAGTATCAGAGTGACATTTAAAGACTTTGTCCTCCTCGTAAATAGGGTTGGAGAGCAGCAGTTCATTTGTATTTAAAGAGACACACAAAACAGTGTGTTTTTGGTCACAAATATGGGCAAATTTGACAATTATAAAATGAACTTTGACAACAAAAAAGTGCTGTGTGGGTGCATTTTGAGCTACAACTTCATTCACATTCTTGGGAGACCATATTACAGTCCATCCTGCAAAAAGGGTCTTAATATGTCCCTTTTAACGTGGTTATATAACCAGTTTTATCTGGAACTCAGCATAGCAAGTTATTGCAAACTTGTCTACAATAAGATTAGTGCTTTCTGTTTTTGAAAAGAGCCTGTGGTGAATTCAGCTCCTCAGTTGGCTGCTGTGGTGTAGCTGAACAACATCCAAGAATAGATGTAGCTCTGGGCTCTCTCTCTTTGTGTGTGTGTGTGTGTGTGTGTGTGTGCGTGCGCGTCCAGTCTGACCTTCAGAAGAGGGACAGGAAGATTTAGTATATTTCAGTTATCTCATCAACCTATTAAACTATATTATTTATAATAATAATAATAATAATAATAATAATAATAATAATAATAATAATAATAATAATAATATAAATTCATTTTCCTTCGGCTTAGTCCTTTTATTCATCAGGGGTTGCCACAGTGGAATGAACCGCCAACTTATCCAGCACATGTTTTACACAGCAGATGCCCTTCCAGCTGCAACACAGCACTGGGAAACACCCATACACACTCATTCACCCACATAAACTACGGACAATTCAGTTCATTCAATTCACCTATAGGGCATGTCTTTGGACTGTGCGGGAAACCGGAACACCTGGAGGAAACCCATGCAAACACGGGGAGAACATGCCGAATTCACACAGAAATGCCAACTGACCCAGTCGGGACTCGAACCAGTGATCTTCTAATTATTATTATTATTATTATTATTATTAATAATGCTTTTTATTATTTTTATTATAATATATTATATTAGTATATTAGTATAATAGTATATTACTATTATTATCATCATTAAATTAAAATGTTTTCTTTAGTGTTTAATCTAAACCAAGCTATTGTGATTAATCAGCTGTAGTTGAGTGATATTACAGCTGATGTCTTTGTACCAGCATCAAAACACTGACACACTGTGTTGTAAATCATGTCAAGCGCTGTCAAAACTGATTTGTCAATGATCAACTGATGGGGGATTCGATCTTATGACCAGCATAAACAAAAACTCTCTAAATCACTCTGTATTTACCAATTTTCAAAATTAAATTACAACCAGTGTCAACATGCCAGTATTTATCAAGCTCTAGCACTGATCTAACAGGAAGAAAAACAAATTGACATGGCACATTTTTTAAGTCTTGGTCTTTAACCACTAATGGCGCTTTCAAAGTAACATCTTTTCAATTTAAACATATCGTTCATTCATAATTAATGTGATAATGAAGATCTATTGAACCAGAAGAGTCAATGCAGTTGTTTTTTGTGGTGGTGGCTGCTGTGTTTGTGTCATTACTGCACACATGACTGAGCATTTGGGTCACAGAAGACAAAGGCATCAGAGACAAAGACCACTGGCTTTATTATCACAATCACTGACATCAGTCTTATAAATAGCTTAATATGCATTAAGATTTCCTTCAACGCTTAGTAAGTAGATAACACTGACTGAAAGAGCTTCAAATAACAAACAAACACCCGCACAAATGGAATGCAAACAATCTGTCACCAGCTGTCACCGTTCATGACCAGTCAACAGGATCATGACCATGTCTGCCAGTCATTTCAGCAAATGTTACGCAAGACACTGCGGTACAGCCAAAATGATGTTTGACATTGACTCCAGGTGAGTTCAGGACATCTTCTATTCTCTCAAAAGACAGGACACAACATTATGCAACCAAGCCCCCATCCTACAATCTGCTCTTGTGTTACTTAAGTGTATCAAACCCCTATTATGCTTTTTCACACATTGCTTTTCGTGCAATACTCTTTATCTGGGGTAACATTCTTTTGCTTACAGGAGCTTACACACTATAGAAAGAACTGCTGACAACTCTGTATGGCTCGCAAACTACATTACACAACCAAATGCATTTAAAAAACTGATATAAACATAATGCAAGATCACATGTGGGATGAGTTATCACGCAAGACTGGAAATGGTACCCTGTTGTGTTAAGCTACAGATCAAATTAACCCCCTCAATAAGACATTGGGACTCCAGTAAAAAAAAGAAAAATAATAAATATATATATATATATATATATATATATATATATATATATATATATATATATATATAAACTTTCCTCCATTTCTTGCGTCCAAAAAGACCTCACTCAAAAACGAATCCTTGTTTTTTAATATAATACTGTGGTCCTTCCCGAACTCCCCACAGCCCTGTATCTTGTCTTCTTATTGGCTGTAGGTCATCGCTGATATGGTTTTCAGTCAGAACACTTTTAACACAACAGAATTTTAAATCGACACGTCAGCAATTCTTTCTCATCGCAACTGCGTGACTGTCACTGATGTGAACAAGCCCCGATTTGCCTCAGATTTCTTACATTTGTCTGCGATTTCACAAAACCTGTTGGCGAGTGAAAATTGGGGCTAAAAAAAAGAGCAGCGTTAACTTGGCATGAAGCTACTGTCATCAAAAACTCCAGTTTTCATTTACATAACTGATCTACAAAAAATGATAACATATTTGCAAAATTCCCGCCTATTGTCATCTTTGACAGATCGTCATACACTTCAGATAATTCATGTTGTCAGGATCATATAGAGAAAAAAGCATTTATCTTTGAGGCAAACATTTATTGTAGAGCAACTTCACAAAATGTCCAGTTTTACAGAGAGTATATTGTATCTTCACTTCATTGTCTATCTTGACTCATTTGTGTTGTTAAAGTCAAGTCATTTTTATTTCTATAATGCTTTTTACAATGTAGAATGTCAAAGCCACTTTACATAGAATAAATATATAAATTATATTTCAGATTTATTTATAGAACATTTTCTAAATTATAGAAAATAATGTGGCCCCTAAAAGCAGAGGTAGCCCCTGTCTGGTACCCTCAGGTACTGTTGTCTAGAACTGCCACTGCCAATCAGTGAAGCAAGCTCGAGGAAAGGAGGAAACTCTCTGTGATTTTAAATGTATATTATGAGAAAATAGTAGTGTTTTTTTATTGGATGCAAGAAATCCTCCAAAACAAAATTAGTAATTTTTCAAAAAAGATTAAAAGGGCTTTGGTTTTGCAGGGCTACTGATTACCTAAGACAGAGACAATCCATTGTATTCAGCTGTACTGAAGTGAAACTCAGCAACTACAGAAACATGACCCAGCCAAATTTCCCTCCTTTTGCAGCACACGTCTCTCTCTGGGGATTTTATGCAAGGAAAAAAAATCTCGAGGTAAAAATGCTTTGTAGAGTCATCATATTTTAAAACAAATATTTAATAGTAGGTTTTTGAGAACTAAAACTGAGTGCTTTCACAGCAGTATTTCCCTCAGGAGCACAGTTCCATCCTTCAAGGTGATTCAAACTTTATCTCATTTCACTGATAAGCCACTAAACTGCTAAGTGAACGACAGAAAACACCCTAGAAACACTTCAAAGACAAGTAAAAACACAACTCGTTACAGGAGACGACTGGCATTGGCTTTCCTAAGTGAAATCCTGCCCTGACAAATATAAGCCCCAGAGCTTAAGGTAGAGCCAGGCATGATCCGACACACTCAGCACAACCAAGTTGAAGGATTCTGCCAGCCAGAGGCAAAATGGTGCTGGAATTCAAAAGACAATATCCTACATTTCATATACTTAACCAGACTATCCTAAACAGTGATTTTTTTTAAACTCTCAATTAGATCTACTATTCAAAGCCTGCTTTTAATGATGCAATCCTGATGGTAGCCAATGCATATTTTTGAGTATAAAGATGTGCCATTTCCAATGAACACATCAATTACTAAGAAAGTAAAGAATAATATGGCAAGTTCACACCCTTTCAAAAGGTGTTCAAATGAGTCTTTCACAGCCAGCTGAATAGGTTACAACACAGCCCTTATTATTGTTAGTCACATCTAAGACGTTTTCCTTGTTACAAGGAAATGACCATTGTAGGAGATGTGCCAACAGATTACAAAGATCTGACCAATCAGGTTAAAAAAAAAAACTTCGGCAGGATTCATCTTGTCTTAAGTGTTACTTTAGGTGTGCAAATACATTATCAATGATGCCTAATGCTAAAAAAAAATCCTCAGATAATTCACAGCATAAAAACAACATGTCAGAGACATCGGTGGCTCAAAAATATTGAGTGAGTGAGGCAGTTTCTGACAGTTATGTGAAATTCATCAACCTCCAAACTAAAATATTAGAGATTGAAATTGTTGCTTAAATGAAAATGTACAATTGCATTTATTAATTTAGCAGATGCTTTTATCCAAGATGACTTACAAAGAGCAGCAATATATAGTTGCCATGACGAGTCTAATTTAAGCAGTTTTTAATTCATAAATAAACAAAATGCAGACACACAAACACACACAAAGGATAGAAAAGAGTGTCTCCTACAGGTGGTTCGTACAACCCTGCATGAAATACACTCAAAATTGCACAATGTTTCCCCTAAAACGTGGAGTGTTTATAAGAAGGTGTCTGATACATATAGAGAGGAAAAGAGTACGTCTCCTGCAGGTGGTTTGTCAAGCCCACTCATCTGTGTTAAGTACACACAGAATTGCAAAATGCTGCAAATTGCAAATGTAAAATTAACAATACTGAAATGCTAAATTTTCTTTAAATCACTGTTTTAAGCAGCAGTGAATCAGTTTGCGGGAGCTCCATCTGCGTTCAGAGACGCACCCTTATACAGAGCACAGAGGAAGTCCTTTTTGTGGACGATGTCTCCAAACAGACGGTTTCCTGTGTGGCAAACTGCCGCATGCGTTCATGGTGAGGGACTGCTGAACTCGACTCAACCTTGCCGCATTTTCCTTCAAACATTTTGATCTCACGGAGGAAAAAAAAAACCCTTCCCCATCCAAAGAAAACACTGACAGAGCTGATAGAGCAGTTTCCTCTTCTAATGAAGGTCAGAGTGAGTATTATTAGCCTGGACTGCACAAAGCCCTCATGTATCAAATAATGCATAGGAAAAACATTGTACAGCTGTACAGAAGCACGGCATCTAGAGGCCTTTTACAATGCTCCTACTGAAAATAAAAATAGGGGTAGAAAAGTTTCTGCCAAGTGTTACACAAAAGCATTTTAGATCGGGTCTGAGAAATTAATATTAGAGGCACTTTACGTTTGGTTCAAACTTAATAACAGAACAGCAGATTTTAAGATGAGGGCTAATTTTCTGATTTCAAAAAAGCTGTGACTGATTTAAAAATAAATTTTTTATAACTCTAGACTGCTTGTACAGACTAATCGTTTTGATTTATAATGCTTCAGGAGCGAAGGGTATTATTTAGTTTTGCCTGTATATTTTATTTATTTATTTAATTCTGACTCTCAACATGTTGGTAACCATTGATTTTCATTGTATGTTCTACTGAAGATAAAAGTAACCTAAATCTGGGAGGGATTGAGGATGAGTAATTTAATAGCAAACATTTTTTTTATGAATGAACTTTCCATTAAAAGCTTTCCAATATTGCCAATGTTGCATGATGAACAGACCAAAATGTATAAGTTATTCACTGAAAAATGAATGAAGTCACAGCACTCAAGGCATCAATGATTAACGCTCAGTCTGCTACCCCGCTAACAAACACTGCCAATCAATTTGCATATAAATAACATGCAGAGTTCACAGAAATTATTTATAATTTTTCTAAGTAAGTTTTAGAACTGCATAACAAGGGAAAATGTGATAACATATTAATTGATGAGAACCCAACACTCAAAAACAGACCTTTCATTAACAGAGCATGTGCACTGAGTGAGTGACTCAAACCCTGTCCATACATTCAACACATTTGATTCTATCATTAGACATGCTTTCCTATGAAAACATACCTCTACAATTCAAATTAGACAGAAGATTAAAAACAAATGATGTCACAATAGACATTTGCCTGAAATACAACAGCTCCACCACAGTCCAGAGTGGAATTAAGCTACTATTATCTTAACTAAATCAGTTAAACCTGCCCCTTAAATGGTACATGTAAACAAAATGAACAGTGAATAATCACTTCACATGTTTTTGGACAGAATAAACAGCAATATGGGTCGTGGTTTTGTTTTGTTCAAATCAAACATCTGGCTAAGTTTTCCTTATACTGCGTTTCACCAATCACTTGAGAGAGGACATTTCAACAGAGATTATGGTTCAAACAGATTACAGCTCCAGTCCTAAACCCAGCTGGTGTTTAAGTGGCCACCATGTCTGACTTACATACGCTGCTGGCTATTTTGGGAATATTTGCTGAGGATTATTAAAACCCAATGTGGCCTTTATATTACTGAGATGTGAGTATTTAAACAGAATCACACACTTGTACAGACATCTTTATGGGGACTTCCCATATGCGTAATGATGTTTATACTCCACAGACTGTATATTATATCCCCCTACCCCTAAACCGCACAGAAAACATTCTGCATTTTTATATTTTTCAAAACACTTCATTCTGTGTGATTAATGAGCTGTTTTCCTCATGGGGACCAAACAAAATGTCCCCAAAAGGTAAGACATTTACTGGTACAATACAATACTCGTGGGGACATTTGGTCCACACAAAGTAAAGAATACAAGTATACACACAAACACACTTATGCAAGCATTAAACATATTATGAAGCAACCATAAAATAAAAAAAAATAAAAAAAAACCAAAAAACCCACAATGCTGAGGTAATTCCTAGAGTAGTGATTTCTGAATGGCTTTCTGAACACACTGGTTTGTGTTCAGCATCACAAAAAGACCATTGAGAACCACTACTGAAAATGAAACAAAAGCAAACACTGAATGAGATCCAAATAACACAACAGAAATCTGACACACTGGTGCACTAAGGAAACTCTAATCCTTATTTTCTCTAAAAGCACATGCAAATATGGTTAATATATATGCTGTAATTCAATAAAAAGTAAAAACAAACTTCTTGTTTTTTGTTTTGCTTTGAGAAAAAAATAATTATGATCAAGAAAATTAACTTGAGCGGTTTTCTTTTTTTAAATATGAAAGGTTGGCTCTGTGATTGTAGAAGAGGCTGTAATTTTGTTCCTCCACATGAAAGAGAATCACATGACAAAAACACACCCACTGATGATGTCATGTTATTATGTACACACAGAGCCGTAAATCAGCAGAAACACCTGTAATCGGAGTCTGTCTGTAGACTACAAATGACAGGGAGCGTCTCTGAGGGCTTATCTCTGTGAATGATAGTGTTGGAAGGAGCAGTTTTAAAGTGATATCATTTGAATTTGCAGCCGAAGAAATAAGAAGTTTAGGAAGCATTGCATTAGCTGGTTACTCTTAAAGGGATAGTAACTTCAAAACCTTTTCAAAGCCACAAGCCTTTAATTTATGTTCTGAACACAAGTAAAGATAATTTAAATTAAACTGAGAGATTTTGGTCTCTCCATTAAAAGTCTTTCCCCCTGAAACTCTTCTAAGACACTTCATTAAAAGATTAAAAAAACAAAAAAAAAACATACCCATATATTTATCAAGAATTTTAAACAAAGCCTACTGAAGATACATGATCACTTTATAAAATGAACACATTTAAAATGTACAAATGTGATCCTTGACAACAAAATCTTATTTAGCACGCGTTTATTTTTGGCCAAAACAACCGAAAAAAAAACATTGTATGGGACAAATTATTGATAATTTTCTAATGATTTTTGGCATAAAAAATAAGTAAATGTCATGTTCCATAAAGAGATTTTGTAAATTTACTACTGTAAATATATCAAAACTTTTAGTGATATGCATTAAGCACTTTAGATGACTTTAGATGAGAAGATGATTTTCTCTGTATTTAGAATATTTTTAATGCCTCAGATTCAAGATTTTCAAATGGTTGTGCCCAGACCAAATATTGTCCTGTACATTATCAATAAAAAGCTTATTCATACAGCGTTTAGGATATGTATATATTTTAAGAAAAAAATTTAAAAAGCCAAACTTAAATTATTCATTTTTTTAAGTCACTAGTAATTCATATAAATTTGTTTTTGAATCTTTTCTTTCTATATAAATGTTTTAAAGCAGGGGTCACCAATCTCAGTCCTGGAGGGCCAGTGTCCCTGCAGGGTTTAGCTCCAACTTGCCTCAACACACCTGCCTGGGTGTTTCAGGTGTACCTAGTAAGACCTTGATTAGCTTGTTCAGGTGTGTTTAATTAGGGTTGGAGCTAAATTCTGCAGGACACCGGCCCTCCTGAAACAAGTTTGGTGACCCCTGTTTAAAAGCATTAGAGATTTGAGTGAAAAAAAAGATAAAAGAAAGAAATCTCTTCATTTGATTCAAAATCTCTTCATTTGTGTTCAAAAGATGAAGCTTATGGGTTTGGAATGACATGAAGATGATAAGGAATTAGTTTCCACAAAATTTTTTATTCTTTCCTTATTTTAAGACCACAGATAATGCGCAAGTATAATGCACCTTCTGCTATAGTTGAGCGTTTTACATTGACAGTTTACCTGGGAGTATGTTATTGACAGCTGTGGCGATGTTGATGTCTTGCAGGTGGTCGAGAGTCTCGGTGTGGAAGAGTCGGAGGGTTGAGCCGGTGCTGAAGGATATCCAGATCCCCACTCCAGCCACCACCATGTGGGACACGATCATTCCTTCCTCCTGATGGGCTTCAAACTGACGCTGTCAACACATGCAAATATTCAAGCCTCTACACTACTTTTATATACCAGATACTGGCTGGTGTAGACATAAAAAAAAACCCCAAAAAAACCCACATGGCTTCACATGGCTTACTTTCTGGAAAAGTCAAGCACAGTGAATGAGGTAACCCCCCCAAAAAAAAAAACTCAGATCTGACCCACTTCACTTGGCGAAGGAGTGGAAAAGATTTAAATTTTAATATATTACAGCTTGACGTCTTTACTGAAGCAAATAAAATAACACAGGACTGTGATGGGAAATTTAACAGCATTTGACAAATGAGTGTCCCACAAGAACATCAGAAGCACAACATTATTAGAAGGAAGAAAAAAAAACAAAACAAAAAAACTGGCTCTTTTTCTGAACACTGGGATCTGTGATTTTTAGCTCATTAAAATAATCTGAAATGATCTATTTGCTAAACTTATCTGCATCTCTTTCAAGCGTACAATCAAATATTCGTCCTTTACACTTGCTTTCATTTCAGCCTATGCTTTAACAGTCAGCAGAGCTGTTAACGGTAATGAGTAATGAGCTTAGTAAAGCTGGCTGGATAACAGGTCAGTGTGTCAGTGTCTGTGTGTAGGACAGAGAACACATGGCTTTAATATTCTGAGATCACGGCCAATAGAGCCAAAGGTTTTTTAAAATGTGTTTTAGTACTAATAAAAAAAAACATTCAATTCAGCATGCTCAAGATTTCGATCCAGTTATATAAAACGTTGGGAGTGACATCCCCATATAAATACAGGATTCACTTTGAAAAATATTAATCATAATCTGACACAATGGATAAGATATAAACATAGTTTGTTAAAATATGTGCGTAAAATGTGTCATAAATTGTTTTTTTTTTTTTTAATGTGTTAAAAGTTAAATTTCAAAATGTTTTTGTGATGATTTTGAAAACATTGGTAAAAGTAATAAACAGTAAATCTACCGTTTTTGTTATGGTGGTGCATACCTTCCTTCATTCTCCTTCAGCTTAATCCCTTATTTATTAGGGAACACCACAGTGGAATGAAGCGCCAACTATTCCAGCATATGTTTTACGCAGCGGATGCCCTTCCAGCCGCAACCCAGTACTGGGAAACACTTATACACTCTCACATTCACACACACACTCATACACTATGGACAATTTAGTTCATCCAATTCACCTATGGTGCATGTCTTTGGACTGTGGAGGAATGCAGAGCACCCGGAGGAAACCCACACAGAAATGCCACCTGGCCAAGCCGTGACACAAACCAGCCACCTTCTTGCTGTGACGTGACAGTGCTAACCACTGCCCATATTAATTTGTATATTTTTATTAATTAATTGATATATAATTAAATATTTTGTACTATATTTGCATTCATAGTTTTTAAAGCCAAAAATTTATTCTCTTAGACCTTTTTTACTGCTTTTGAACCTTGTCGTTTTATTAGGAACAGTGATCAAATCTGGTGTCAATGCAATAAAGTGTTATGAGAGTGCTTTAGTACCTCCACCGTGTTTGTCTGTGTGCTGATGATGAAGATCTGTCCTCCTGATGAAGCCCAGATGTGTTCGCCCACCACCAGTAGAGCTTTAACCGGCAACACCCCCAGCTTCAACACACAGGCCCCCGACTCGACCCAGGATCCGTCTGTGAGAGCAAGAAAACACATGAAGGTGATCTCAATTTCACATATTAATGTTCACAAAGCAGAGAGTAGATAAGAGCTTGTGAACATCGAGAGAAACAAATTTAGTTAGAAAGAATTCAGGTTAAAATGATACAGCTGATGTCATACAAAGGGAAGAGCAGATACTACTTCCTGTGATGACAAAACAGTTAAACACTTTTACATTTAAGGCATATGAGGAAGGAAAGTGTCTGGGGCAGCTATGCAGTGTTCTAATATTAAGGTTGTTGTTATTTTTAAAATTTGAGAGGGTACAAATAAGAACTGTAATAATTAAAACGTGTTGATAACATAGACACTGACCACAATAAGCTTTGTTAATTGTGGATAGCCTGCATCTGCTTTTGCCTGTATCATCCCTCACTCCAGTGTATTTGAGCAGATCTTTATTCAGCTTGTTTGCCTCAAGAGGCTCTGATTACATAACACCAGCGCCTACACAGTGTCCCAAACTGTCTCTCTCTCTATCTCTTTGCTCTCATTCAAACAGTCAGCAGTGGAGGAAAAGGAGAAGTGCTTAAATGAGGACTTACATTTTAATGATTAAATGTCAGTCTTTACATTGGCCCTGAAGTCTTTCTGTATTCGGTTGACGGAGTAAAATATGAATTAAGACAGATTTTGATTCAGAATACAAGCCTCCTGGTCTGATAATGCTTCCACATGATGACATATTTTACTGTGTTAATGTATTCAAAGGAAATGTGCAGTATTTATTTGAACCTAACAACCATCTAGAAACCCTAGCAACCCAATAGTAACCACCAAGTAAGCATCCAGATTAGCCTAAAACACCATAGAAACCACCCAGATCACAAGCAACAGTTTAGTAACAGCATATTAACACACCAGGTACTGTCTAGAAACCATGCAGGCTACCCTAACAACCGTTTAGAACAATCCAGTAACAGCTTAGCCCCTTAACTACTTCATACTCATCTATTTAAACTTTCAATTCATTTAAAGCATTTTCTAACTTTTACAGCCACTTCAAATGACCAGACGAGGCCTTCTCAAGTCAGCATCAAAGTTTGCCTTGTCAAACTTTACAATACAGAAATAATATTTTTTTGTAAAATCGTTTACTTTTTTCTAAACTACCGTTTAATTTTTCACTCCACCAAATAAAAAAAAAGTATATTTATATATTTTTTTAATTTAATCCTTCATAGGGCACTTACATTGAAACACTCATAGGAAAAACTCAAGACCTGTGAACATAGTTAAAATAAAATAAAATAAATTACATTTATATATAGTTCTTTACTCAATAAAAGTTCAAAAGTGAATTCAAACTTCTGGTTAAATATGATTATTTCAAACATGCTCAAAGACTTGCGTATAAGTCTCAAAGTATGTATGCAAGTAAGTATGTATAGCACTCAAGTATAAGTGACAGGGTTCATCCTAACAACAATATCATTAGCAAGCCCATTACATTCAATCAATTAAATATTAAACAATTTACCAAAAATACTTATTAAATATCAGGGTCTCAGGCAGCATGAAACTAAACAGAGCAAAATGGAATAAAATTGTTCCAGAGAGAAAAAACAGCTGTGGAAAGAATTAATGAGAGACTGGGAAAAATATTTTAACATCTCACTTTCCTTGAGAACTTTCCAGAGCACACCCTTTCAGCTCAGATCAGTGCTGATTCTGAATCCGAGATTGCACTCGTTACCTACTAGCATAAGCACCACCAAAACTTAGCATTGGATGGTTGACAAAGAAAAACTTACTAGTTACTCAAAAAAAAAGATCCTATTTTATTTAGTATGTATGCATGGATAAATTTTCCTAGTACCAGACAAAAAAGCCGTCCAACTAAATTAAACCCAAGAAACTCCTTACCATCAGTTCTGGAGTAGATGACCAGAGAACCACTGACCAGACCTGCGTACAGACACCCACTCTTATACACTAAACACGTGACGCTGGACTTATCAGGAGAGAAGAAGTGCTGCAGGCGAACCTTCTTAGAGCGTTGGCTGCTCTTATACACAGATATACTGGAAAAAAAGGCATCGGTTCATCAGAACAGACTCTCTAGGCAAATTAATAAAGGGCATCACACCTTATTATTTAAATGTTATTTGTGCATGGATTTTGTATCATACGCACCTGCCTTCCTCCATTCCCAAACAGACAGTTGGCATATCACAGGCTTTCCGATTCTCAGGTTTTCCCTCACCGTTCTCCAGTGGCTCATCCAACGGTACATGCGTCATACAGAGAATACGCGACTCGACATTAAAACACTCCGTCACTTTAGGATTTGAGTTCTGCAATGCCACAATGGACACCTGACCCATGTGATTGGTGCAACTCGCCACCTGCAGAAAAAAAAAATTGGAATATGATTTCATAATTTATTTAACAATACTCAAGCTACTTCTGAACTGCCAAACAAAACTGATCGGAGCACTAAAATCTAAGGCTTTTTCCAGAGATGAGGTCTCAGATTGATGGGACACACGTTGAGTGCTCTTAAAGGAATGTAGCTGGGAATGCTTTATTACCTTCTAGATAGTAAATACAGCATAAAAGCCTTTAATGCAACCTTACACTCCCACAAAAGTGTTTAATGATGCTTTTAGTGTTCAAAAAAAGCTTTAAAATGATGAAATGCTGCTTTGGGTCAAGGATAATTTGGCAACAAACACGCACGCACACACCAAACTGGCAGATATGTAAAAAGCAAGTATAACTGATTTAAAATACAAGTATTTGGTGTTTAGATTGTGAATTGGTGTCTAGACTCACCCACACACATCCGTGACCCATAACGGGCAGATCTGCAGTGCTGTCCGTGTTCACATGAGGCTCTGGGTTGTGAACGGCACACTCCACCTAACACAAATACATTATTTAGAGATGACTTTTGTTATTACACGCAGTAACAATAATGAGCCAACATGGAAATAAATACTAATAGTATACTTAAATACCTAAAGTAATTTATAGTAAAGTGTATTATACTGTATATATATATATATATATATATACAGTATTAAGACAATTTGTTAATGAATCATACTAGTATACTTTCATTTTAACTACAGTAAACTGTGGTGTATTGTAGTATAATATACCCTATTGTTGTAGAAAACTACAGTATTGGGTAATTTGTTTAAATTATTAATCACCACAGCAACTATAGTAGTACCACAACAGATTAATTCAAGTAATTTACTATAGTATGGTCCAAAAACACTGTAGTTTTACTATAAATTACAATATTATTTTTTTTTAATGTGGGAGGATGCAGACATTGGTTTTGTCACCTTGAACTCCTGTAGTTTGGACATGACCACAGCCATTTGCTTAAGCAAGAGAGGATGATTCTGCGTCCTCATCTGATTACCATCATCTTCAGCACAAAACCAGCCTTGGATGTTGTCCTCCTCTGTATAAACATACTGCATTAGTGAAGCATTCCTCAGATTCTATGAAATCAAATGATATTCCCATATGTGGCTTCCAGTTGCCAGTATTTTAATCCATTTGTCTGGACTGAACTTTGAGTTCTGGCGTGGCTGAGTGATGATTCACAATCTGAACAATATGAAACCAGCCGGCACAAATTTTTAAATAGACTACAAATGAGTTTATTTCAGGAAAATAGGCTGGGAACATCATAGTAAGCTATGTTTAAATGCGTTTTAAAGGGGTTTAGAAGCAGTCAAAGATAATGAGTCACAGACAAAGACAGGATGTAGAGACAGGAGAACAGGAAATGACACCTACGTAAAGCCAATTTAGCCATCTGCAGATTACTGATCCATGTTTGCTTGATGGATGGACTGAAAGTGTTGAAGACCGCAGTGAAAAATGTGGGTCGACCGTATCTGAAAAATTAAAAATAAAAAACAAAAGTTCAGGTTTTTCTCTGGAAAAGCTTTACAATAGACATTTGTCTGGATTTACAAATCTCTTGGGTAGTCTGAATATCTCAGCTGGTCTGGCGTCTTGTCAGACAGCTGGAGAAACAGACTGGGTCCCTTCCTGTTTATTGGTGACATTACAGGATATGATTTAACAATTGGACAGGTTTGATATTAAATTACCAGAACACAGAATTTATAACTTTTCCATACTTGATTATTTGGTAGTGAAGTAATTGTTTATTATATCTTTTCACAACTGTCATTGTGTCGATATCCTGGATAATGACCAGAAGCGAAACCATGACGTCATGTAATCCAAGCTAATTCAAAAGAGTCAACAGCGTACATTTTCCAGCAGTCACAGTGTGTGAAAGAGCTTTATGCTATCAGAGGGATTAGTTTGACAGCTGGGAGTCTAAAGATACTCCTATAATCCAGATACCAAAAATCCAACCATACAGTCGTAAATAATTGGTGTGTGCGTGTGTTTGTGACAACTGAACACTTCAAAGCCCAGCAGGAGGATAATAACAGCACACTGATTAGACACTTAAGGTCATTCTTAAAGCACTGACTCACATCAACATAGAGACATGGCAGATTGGTCATTTAAAAGTATGAGCTAAAGTTTTGAGAAAACCCAAATAATCAGAAATATAGCATATACTGCTCCATAATTAATAATAAAAATAATAATAAACGAGCTGTCAACATATTTTCAGTACAGTGTTAGGTAGATTACCTACATATTGTAGTCTGGTTACAAATTACTTTATGAAATTTACAGTAAGTAATGTAATATAGGTAAGGTATTGTAGATAAGTTACATTCTGATTACACTTGAATTTAATTTAATCTGACATGCTCATTTTTGTGATCGTTTTAGTTTGAGTTCAGATCACATTCAGAAGCATAATATAATATTCATTCATTCATTCATTTTCTTTTCGGCTTAGTCCCTTTATTAATCTGGAGTCGCCATAGCAGAATGAACCGCCAACTTATCCAGCATATGTTTTTACGCAGCGAATGCCCTTCCAGCTGCAACCCATCACTGGGAAACATCCACACACACTCATTCACTGCGGACAATTTAGCTTACCCAATTCACCTAAACTGCATGTCTTTGGACTGTGGGGGAAACCGGAGCACTCGGAGGAAACCCACACAAACACGGGGAGAACATGCAAACTCCACACAGAAATGCCAACTGACCCAGCCGAAGCTCGAACCAGCGACCTTCTTGCTGTGAGGCGATCGTGCTACCCACTGCGCCACCGTGAGGCCCATAATATAATATAATATAATATTTCTGTCATGACAACCTTGGCGGCATAGATCTGCTATGATGCTGCTTTGATTATTATGGTAGAGCAAGTACAAAGACTTGCTACTGCCAGTATATTCATAGACATGCATCTCCGTAGCAGATCTAAACACAGGTGGAGCTGGGGTGGAAGAGGGTCTCAGAAAAACATGCTGCAGTATTGCAGTAAAGAACAACACTGAGCATTTAAAATGTTGAGGAGCATGACATAGTTAATGACGTAGGAGCAGATTTGGTGACCTTTCAGCTTGCACGCGCATAATTTTGTGACAGAACTTTGTATGATCACATGTAACCAAATTTACTAGCCAGGATTTGCTAATGAACACACTTAAAATATTAATGCTGTTAATTTTTGTATTATAAGTATAAAATCAGGTACGTTTGACAACAACAGATCCCAATGAATTTTAAATACATTATATGAAAATAAATGTTGTGTTTCCATATTTTTCCTTCTTTAAAGATAAAAATAGCTAAAAAAAAAGATTGTTTGCAATTAAATATTTAAAACAATGCATAGCCCTCAAACAAACAAACGAATTTACCTTTAAAACGTTAATTTAGTAAAACACATTAAAGCTTTTACTCACCCTTTACTTGTCACACACCATTTTGAGTTTCTTGCTTCTGTTGAACACAAAAGAAAATATTCTGAAGAAGGTTGAAAACCAGTAACTTCCATATTCATTAGTTATCCTACTATGGATGTCAATAGTTGCTGGTTTTCTACATTCTTCAAAATATCTTCTTTTGTGTTCCACAGAAAAAAAGAAATCCATTAAGGTTTGGAACCACTTCAGAGTGAGTAAATTGTTGTAAAATTGTATTTGTTGGTGAACTATGCCTTTTAAATGTTCAAAAATGACAGCAAGAACATTAGCTTTGCCATTTCAGCAATTATTGAATAATTGTATTGATTTGTAATAACATTTCTCAACATTATGACAATCTGACCCCAAACTTATAAGTGTGTGCTTTCTTTAGTGTAAAGTCTAGGTCACACATACTTGTCTTGCTTCCCTGGTAACTGTAGTTGTATCCTACAGCGATCAGCTGCCCGAATCTCCTCCTCTTTCTTTAAAATGAGGCGCTGGAGACCTGAAACCCAGTCCTGAGCAACAGTCCCATTAACATTCTGGAGCAAGAAAGAGAGTGTCAAACGAACTATCAGGGTTTAATCATCAACCCAACCACAAGTGTTTAACAGTGGTCTGAACACCTCACCTGATAATTCCCTTTCAGACTGCTGATCATGGTGGAAATCTGGTTCACCAAGCCCAGGTCATGGATCAGGTTCTGCAGGTCCTGATACAGCTGCCCCGGCCCCATATATAACTTATCTGCAAATAAGACAAAGACAATAAATAAAGCCTCATCTGTGCATTTTTTTAAGCTTAAATAATGGTCGACTTCACAGTATTATTCTTTTAGGTTGGGTGCATTGAAAAACTCTTCCTCATTAGCTGTGAGCAATACAGCTGAAACTGAATCATATTATAGAGTGAATCATTAAACTCTGGCTTAGATGAGAGTCTCTCTCTCTCTCTCTCTCTCTCTCTCTCTCTCTCTGTCTCTCTGTCTCTCTGTCTCTCTCTCTCTCTCTCTCTCTCCCTGTCTCTCTCTCTCTCTCTTTCTCTCTCTCCCAAATCCTGCTCAATACAATAGACTGCTTTGTGCTGCTCTGCTTTTCCAAGATAAAGAGAGAGACAGAAACGTTGAGTGGGGGAAAAGTAGAGAAAAAGAGAGCAAGAATGTATTTAAGTCAGAGTTTAAGTAAATTTTAAGTCATGTTTAAGTCTATATAAAAAGTGCGCACACACACACACACACCAACCTACGCAAAGACTTCTAATATATGCACATGCACACAAACACCTAATTAACACACATTTCAATAGTTTTTTTTAATAACAATTCAAACCTGTGCTTTGAAAGCACTAAAGTCTGAAAAATAGTAACATTAGGAATTAGTATTTTTGATTTACACTGTGTGTAAAGTAGATTTACATCAGCAAATGATTCTTATTCTAAAAACATGCTTTTTCTGGTATATAAACTATTGTTGCAACAAATTACATTTTAGTTGTTCTGCATGAGTCATTTTTTTTTACTGTAAAATAAACTGATGTGCAAAAAAAATAAACAATAAAACAAATCTAAGCATTATTACACTTAATATTTTGATGCTCGAAAACCCCTTTTCATATAAGACCTATAAGAATAATTCCTAAAATAATACTGAATTAAGTGCTTAAGTACTGTCTGGGTCTTATAAACTCACTAATTTACCTAAACTTAAAAAGTAAATACAGTAGAAATGTAGACACTTTCTATCTCAATAAAATGTCTGTAAACTAAATAGATTTTCTGGAACTTTTTCACAATATTGACATCACCTCCTCTCCTGTTGGCTTTATTCCTCGTGGTTCATTAGATTTGTAAAAGTAAAACAAGGGAGAAGAAAGAACGACTCTGGGAATGAAGGCGCTCTTGATTCAGTCCTCTAGTTTGAATCAGAGCAGCTCCTGCACACAGACTGTTTTCAGTAACCATAACAACACCAGCCTTTTTCAACCATGTTGAAAAGTGTTTTTTTCTGCCTTCAAACATTAGAGGAATGGCACAGAGAGTCCAGCATGATTTCATTTGTGTCTAAAACAGTAAAAGCTTAAACAAGCTTCCAGATCAGACTTACAGTACAGCGTTGTATTTTTACAGTGTGGTTTTTTTTGCATAATGTCTTGTAAAATCCCACCGGAGTCTCTTCTTTTGTCACCTCAGCTGTGCTGAAAAGAGCACACGCAATGAAACAGGAAAAAAAGTCTTTCCTCTTTTGTTCAGCTCCATGAGTCAGTGCGACCCATTCTCTCCAAACCACAAAAACAGCCAAAAGCCTCAGAGGGAGGAAAAGACGTCCTCAACGGTAGATGATTTTGAAAAGAAATATTGCATCATCAGAGGTCTTGTACTGAACAGGATTTTGAATTATTATGCTTTTTCTGTACTGTCTCTGACAGCTTTTAGTACTGCAGATTCCAAAGCACAACAGCAACACATTATGAATATTCATAGTGTATTTAGGGATGAACTGGAACAGCAGGAGGTGAGAAAGCAGACGTTTAAAAAAAACAAAAACAAAAAAAAAACTCTTTTCCTAAAACTCATTAGGAAACAAGTAAACGAGCAAAACAGATGATTTTTAGGTCACTTCAACGCATCTTGTTTTTCTGGGTATAACAAGGATAAGGAGAATATACTGTATATAATCTATATACATTTAACAGAAAGCTTCTCTCTCCATTACCCTTTTCTCTTCCCATCCCCATGTCTCTCTCTCTCTCTCTCCCCCCCATCCAGTTTTCTGTGTCTATCAGGTTTCTTCTGATATTTTTCCATCAATAATTCATTTTTAAGATCGTACTCAAAAAGCCAGACGTCTGTCAGATGTGTCAAAATGTCTGGGACACCGGAGAGCACAGTGAACTCTGTCAAACGGCAGTTTCTTACCAGTAACAATTTCCATGAAAAACACGGACTCTATGACATTTTTATCTGGATGTGTCAGAAGTCTGACCCTGTTTCTTTCTGAATAGTTCTGGGTGTTATAAATGTCACATATGTGAATGTTTAAAAATAAGTTGAGTGTATTGTTGTTTAAGGGTGGTGGAGAATGAATACTTCTCCAAGCACTTCCTACCACTGCTACAATCACCGAACTGTTAATTTGGCATCAAGTATATATTTCTATCCAAATCAACTTTCAGCACACTATCTACAGCAATATTTCTTTTCAAAACTCCATTCAAGGACATGCTCTTTGTTGTTCATGGCCCAGTTAATGTTTGAATGAGAAAACTTCAAACTTCACTGTGGGGTTTTAGCCCTGAACCTGAACCACCATTTGACCTCGACCTCCAGAAAAATGTGAAAATTACTTCTAACACCAAGATTTGGCCAAATTTTGAATAGCATTTTCCAAGAAATACGTCAGAACTGATTGAAGTTTTACAGGGTAAAAATTATATGGCTAAGAGAAGGAAAACACTTAAAAGTTCTGCAGACGTACAAGTCACATTTAACATTGTAACATTGCCATTTAGAAAATATAGCTGCAAGCAGCAATTAACAGTAGTCAATCGCTTTGAGGCCTTTATAATTGTTTATTATTAAGTATTTAGTAAACACATCAATCAGTCATAAAAGAGACATCTGCCATGCTTTAGGAATGTGCTCACTGAATGTCAAGATCAAAATGTAGGAATTCTAGGCATTTGACTGTATTTGGTTATCATACATTGCATGATATACAAGTAAAACTCAATATCGCCACCCAGGGACCAATGTCTTGCAAAAGAAATAAGTAATAATACATATATATATATATATATATTTATTTATTTATTTATTTATTTTGCTAAGTCTCTTTTAACCTTATCAAACAGGTACTCAAGCTTCACTGGCTGATAGTGAATTTGAGCGGCACATTGGAAAAAAAACTCTGCATATCAAGATTCTAATTAATTGGACTTATGTTTTATGGTAGCTACTGGAAAATAACATGGATCAGATGTGTTTGAAAACATAATTTCTTATATAATGAACTTACTAGGTTTTGCATTTATGACGACTTTATCTCCAGAGTGTGAGGGGGGAAACCGGGAGTCGGCCATATCCTCGCTGGAGCCAAACTCCACAACCTCCACAAAACTTAACGGTACACTCCACTTGAGCAGGAAACGTTGTCCTGAGGGAACCCCTTCACCTCCAGCTCCAACACTCACACCATCCTGAGATGGCCTGGAGGAGAGAAACATGGCATTTATGGAGGAACAAGGTCTAACTCAGAAGATCTAGCATTTCTTTTTTTGGTAGTGATGCTGTGCTAAAAAGTTCAGAGTGACAGTTATTAGAGATAATGAATGCCTGCAATGGGTCATACCGGTTGGGGGTGGCACACATGAGCACATCATTCAGGAGAAAGACTCGCCGTTCTTTAGTCTTAATGATCTCCCCTCGATCGTTATAAACGGTTTCCACCATGTCATCAGAACGAATCAGATAACGGCTGCCGCTGCTCAGCAGCTGAGAGAGATAAATGGGAGAGAAGCAGAAACAGCAATAAAAGGATTGAGCTGGGAATTAAATATTTAAGGGCCCTACTTGTCATAGTCACTTGACCCTAACCGCATATGCACACACACATAAAAGTAAAATATGCCTAAAAAACACATATCACAATGAAATATTCATGATATTCTATTATTAGCTAAAAGAGGTCACCAGCATGCTATAATCTGATTGCCACTGATCCTTCCTATTTTTTCAACTTTCAGTTTTAATGAATTCAAAGCTTAAGGAAAGAAAAAAACATTAAACATAAAAAGTGAAGTGGCTTCCAGCCCTCCAATGAATCATTATTAAATATGATTTAATACACGCATTTATTCTAATATATTAATTTAGTGCTTTAAAACATTACTTAATAACATCGATATAGGAAAACATTGTCAATATTCATGAAAATCATGATAGTAAATTTTTTAAAACGTATTTCTTTTAAGATTCTACATAGATAAAAATGATAAAATAACAATATTCAATTAAAAACTAAATCTTTTGTAACATTATAAATATACAGTATTTACTATCACATTTGATCAAATGCATTTACTGGATCCTTGCTGTCTAAAAGCTATTTTAATAGTTTTATTTATTATAACAGCATGAATGCTGCATGATTAACCTAATTAGATGCCATTTTGCATCTCCATCCTCAAGAATGAGCAGACAGCCACAGAGTGCAAAGTTTAGCAAATATACCATAGCTCCAGACGGTGCGAACTCTTCAAACTGGTTCTGTTAACAGTATTGGCTCAGTGCTGACCTCATATCAGTGACTGCAGGCCATCACTAAACTCCTATACACTCTGGTTTAACTGCACTGTGTGAAACTCACAAAAGTCACGTCATACCTGACTAAGCGGCCACATATTGACATAACAGGTTTTGAGATGCACAAGTGTGAACAATAAGACCTCGCTTTCTTAAAGCAGAGGACCTGCAGTACCTTGTTGAGGTAATGTTCATTCATAGCCTTAGCGATGTGTCGTATCTCACAGCGCTGGTCAGCTTCCTTTTTCCTCTCATTTAATTTTTCGGCAAGCGTTTCCAGTTCAGTAAGAGCCATCTGAAGGGGAAGGCGATCAGCATGGCCCACTGGCGTGTTTTTTAACATGTCCTACAAAGAAATGCAGAAGATAATGGATGTTACAGTAGTAAAACAGAATAAAAATAGTTTTCAAATAGCTTTGCCTTTAAAGCGAGTTTGTGAACTACATGACAATGAATTTTAATCTGACAAGGATCAGAAAGAAAGAGGCGCCCTCTTCTGGATATGTTATGATGTTTTTACAAAATTGTATACTGGAGCATGTGTCTTCTAAATATAGATCTGTATGTGTGTGTGAAGTAAAACACACTTGCAGCAGCAGAATAAACTGAGGGAATCGCTGAATAGGCTTCATCATCAGTCCATAAAGAGTCAGACGGTCTTTACTTGTCTCCTGGCGGTGCTGTGGGTACAACACAAACAGCATGATTTATCTTAAAGCAAAGCCTCTTATAATTATCAAGAAGTAATTTCTTTAAAAAAAAAAAAAAAAAAAAAAAAATCTATGTGATTTTTGCGTAAACTGCTGTTTAAAAAATTTAGAAAAGTTTTATTTATTTATTTTTTTAAAGCAAACAATTTCACATTACCTGGATAGCAAAAAATAGACCAGTAATGAAACATTGTCAGCACAAGGGTTGAAAATTTACAAAGATTGTGATTAACGTGAATGAATAAAGTCGATTTGCATCATCTACGCACTTCAACTTTATTTTTTGTAGCACTGAAATGATAACCAATCACATATATCTCTGTTGAGATCTTGAATGCATTAGCCAATCAGAGGCAGTACGATTACTAAGGCTTACTAAATTCTCAGCGATAAATTTAGATTTATGTATCTGCAATTAAAGACAACAACGATATACTTAATAAAATAATTACAAATATTGTCATAATGTAGGAAAAAAATATAAACTTGATGTAAAAATTACGTTTTGGCGCCCACTTTGAGGAGCATTTTACATTTTTTTTAATTAAAGCAGAAATCTACCATTAATTGCCTGGATTAAATTTGGCACATTTTCTACCTATTTTAGTATTTAAATAATCCTCCAGATACAGTTGGAAACTTATTTTCAAAAACTGCATAGCAGAACGGGTCGACATATAATTACTGCACCACAGAAATATTCTGGGATGTTTAACCTTGAGGAAGTCCAGGAAACAGGGTTTAGCGGCGCATGCCTTCCGCACCACTCCCATCGCTAAGCTGAAGTTATTCACATATTCACTGTAAGCGTCCAACACCATAGACTTCGAAAACTGCAAGAGAGACAGAGAGGTTTTCTGAGGAGATACAGTTTTTTTTTTACTGTAAAATGCACACACCTCATAACAGATGATTAAGGGTGGAGAAGATTTCTACATGTAGAAACTCATGTACAAGTTCTCAAACAAATCAATTCTAAATGAGATATCTCACCGATGCTACAAACACGTCTCCAATCATCTCCAGCTCATCCCAGTCGGATACTCGGCTGGCAAGCGCCATCTGGAAGAGTGCATGACACTGCAGGATCTCCCGAATGCGATGAAACACCACCTTACGCTTGCGGTCACTGAGTAACCGAGGCTCAATTTCTGCCAGAGGTTTCTCATACTGCTGTTATGCACAAAGGGTTCAAAAAGAATTCACATTTTTGGAAAATTAATATACTGTATATGCAGCAGATCAAAATATAAATGCAAAGTAAATCAGCAAATCAGGCCAATCAGACAAATTTAGTAAAAACCTCTAAAATTCTCTTCAGAGCTTCCAAATAGCTCTTCTCGCTTTCCAGAATCATCTCCAGAATGCATCTCCTCATTACCTGTGCATAAAAAACAACCCGCAGTCACAAACAGACATGAGTCATTTATTTTAAAGAAATATTGAACAAAGCTTGAACTACAAGCAGAATCAGAGGGAAGATTCATTCAGCATGATTCAAAGGATTTGGGTCAGCAAGAGGTCAAGGGGTTCAAGAAAAAAAAAAAAAAAAGTCTCATGCTCACCAAATCCTCATTTATTCAATCAAAACATTCAGTAAAAACAGTACTACAGTGAAATATTAATAAATCTTAGAATAGTGGTTTTGTATTTTAATATGCTTAAACATGTCATTCATTCCCATGATTCCAAGCTGAATTTATCATCATTTCTGTAATCTTTAGTGTCACATGATGCTCTACTATCATTCTAATATGCTGATTTGCTGCTCAAGAAACATTACTGCATAATATTTAAGTGGAAACCATACTTTTTTCAGGCTTATTCAATAAAAAATATTTGTAACACTTTATTGTGGGGACCAATTTTAACTTACTAGTGGCATATCAGTTGTTTACTAGTACTTGATACATGGCTCTGTGAAATAATTGATTACTGATTGGTCAATTTCTAGTCAATATTCCAAGGTATGCTATTCTCCGATACATGTATACATGTGTGTATTTGTCACACTGATGTTCTTTTGGTGCCATCATGCAACCAAATAATAATACAAGAATGTTAGTGAAGGCTGCATTTTTTTATTCTGCAAGCTTTATGCTTACTTAAAGAGCTAGTAAATTATTAAAGTTCAAATCAATGTTTTGTCAAACCCTTTTCCCAATCTTTCTGAATAAAATGCCTACATTACGCAAAAAAGTGGTGTTAGACAGAACCTGGTGTTGGGAGAGTCCGTCAGGCGCAGGTCCTAGAACTGGGTCCACATTAAAACACTCCACCTCAATGAACAGATCTGACTCTTCATCAAAGCAGCTGGGTTTCTTCTCTGAGGAAAGAACAATGGCTTAATCAGAAACAATAATCATGACTCATTAAGCTGGAGGTTGTCTTTACTCTTACCATGACAGAGAGATCTGGTGCGGATGAACGATCGGCCCTTTCTCACCGCGGCTTTGGTTTTCTGCAGGCCGTCTTTAGTTCCATCTTTGGCTGCTTTTACCAGCCGCTGCATCTGTAGTAAATGCAACATCATTCAGAAGTTGAATTACAGTCTGAGTAAACTAAAAATAACAAGATGGAATTCACTATAAAAAGAGATATGTTTCTAACTGCAGTAAAAAATATGCATATCAGGTCATAACACAAATCCTGTACCAGCACCCTGCATTTCCTGATTTAAAGTGATAGTGAAAATTCTGTCATCATTTACTCATCCTCCACTTGTTTCAAACCTGTTTGAGTTTCTTTCATCTGTTTAACACACAAAAAATATGTTTTTCAATGGTTACCCGTTTCCAACATTCTTCAAAATATCTTATTTTGTGTTTACTAAAACACAAACAAAAAAAGCAAAAAACTCAAACGGAACAGGATAAGTAAATTATGACAAAATTTTATTTTTTGTGTGAACCATCCTTTTAAGGTCCATTAACACCAAGAACAAAAATTAAATATTATAGGTGTTAAAACTATATCTGAGATCTGTTTATTTTAAGCCGGTGCACTGTAGATCCCAAAGTAAATTAAAATCGATGTATAAGATCTGCTGCTGCTTTTTTTTTTTTGCTGAGTAGATTTAATTCTATTCTGCTTAAAAATAATGTCAGCATCAATGTATTTTTTGTTAATCTTCATATCATAGCATAGCTGCATGTCATAGTATTCATCCTTTGTGTGGACAGGCCTTTATTTTTGAAAAGTTAGATCCTGGTTAAACTGAATTGCGGATGTTTATTGAATATAGCTCAGGTTTGTTTTAGCTGTATTACAACCTAAAATGCAGTACAAATCTTTAGAGTATCCACCCATGAAATTTCATATGAGTTTTAAAGATGTTAACAAGACAAACCAACACCTCAGAGAAGAGCAATCCTAACTAAATAAGATCTCAACAAAACAAACAAACAAACAAACATGCATCTATTGTTGTGAATGGACAAAGAAAACACCAACACTGACACAAGATGAAGGAACATGAAGTCTGATGGGTAAAAAAGAGAAAGAGTGACTGCAATTTATTTTCTTTCTTTTTTAAAAAATAGTTGTCTGATTATTCTATATATCGAATATATGGTGTGTTACGCTGTGGCAGACACTGAGGACAAAACAAACACACACCACAATTTTTTTTTTTTTTTTAACACAGAATATCATGCAAAGTCAAATGTGAAATGAATGTGAAGCAAAAAAACCCAAAAAAAAAACAAAAACATTCACTGTCCACAGAAGACAACAGCTACATCTATGGAGACATGGACAGATGTTTAGTGAGGATGACGGAGGTAGGTCTGAGGGTTGATGAACAGATGAAGGTCAAAACCAGCACCACTAGCACAGAGAAGAAAGAGTCAGACCCACACATACACACGGCTGGTGTTTTACCTTCTGCTCGTGTTTGTGTTTGAGCTGCTGTAGCTCTACTGTTCCCACTGTGTTTGCCATGAGATCTCGCATCTTTCTCTCATAGTGCTCTTTCAAACGTGCCAGATCTTCAGACAGCTGAACAGGGGCAGAGAACCAGTTACTGCACACAACCGCAATTACTCCTTCAATTCCTGTCCTCCATTCAGAAAAGTCACTAATGTCTATGTGGCCTGCTATTGTTTACAATACACAATGACAAAGGTGAACGAACGCTAAAACTGAATAATAATTAAATAATTTGGTATTTCTATAATTATTGTAAATTATACAAATTGATTATTTCAAAATTGTTCATTTTTTTTTACAAAATGTAAACCTAAAATGAGCTTTGAAATGTAATCATTTAAATGCTTTGATTTAATTTGGTCACATTTTATTTTATTTTAGTTCACAGTTATACAAAGGCATGATACAATATTATTGCTGATTGAATGTGGAATATTTATCCTTTATTTTACATTATTCTATTGATTATTTTCCAATTATTATTGCAAATAAAGAAATGCGTACTTATATTATTCATTATTTTATGCCATTTTATACTGTTCATATATTAGGAATAAATAAATAAAACTAAAATATTTTTTTACAAAGATTATTATTATTAATACAATAAAAATAATAATAATAATAAAATAAAATGTATAAAAGAACATTGGATTTATAAATATAATTTTTTATAAACCTTGGAAAAAAATTATTTAACCGATTTATGAATATTATACCAAACATCCATGCGCACGACACACACAAACACACACTCTCAAACTCCCACAAATCCCCTTCAACAAATGCTTCAAAATTATCTACACTAAATCTGTTCTGCCAGTTCAAAAATAAACCAACTCCCTGGCCAAATGTTAAACACACTCACACACTCAAATAAACCTCATCTACTAAATCTGGGCCTACACACACAAACAAAACTAAAGTAATTACGAGCAGATTAAAGTCTTTTCTCACCGTTTCCAAATATTAGCATGAGCAAATGCGCAAAACCAAAGATCCAGACATCTGTTGTGACTACACACACACACCTCTAAACTTCTACATCTCAGCTGTTCAACGCAGCATAATATTTCACAGTTTTACAATGGTTACTGTGTTTCTGATCCAACAAATGCAATGATCATGCTTTTTTTAAAAACATACCGAAATCTTTCTAATCCCAAACTTTTGACTGACAGTATATATTAGATGCAGAGAGAAAAAAACAGAACAGTGAAAGACTGAGAGAGGATTAGCAGTGCTGCAAATACACACGTGTGTTTTCTTGCTGGGTGCGCGGCCCCTGACGAAGGCGTCCGGGAGGCCGTTTTCTCCATGTCCGTTCTCTGCGTCACTGTTTTCCTCATAGCTCTCGAATTCACTGGAGCTCCAGCCGTTGTCCAGCGAGCTGCTGCCGCCCTCCTCCCCAAATTCAACGTCATCATAGATCATCTCATCTGGGTCTGAAAGCAACACAGTGCTTACATTAGACTAAGATGGCCACTATTACATACAGCCACAACAGAGCTGTCAGTCACATGACACGCTTTTATTGCAGAGAGTGCACATTTTACTCTCAGTTTTCATTTCAAAGCAAGAGGCATCATTGTTGTGCAATCAAACAATGTCCAGTCACATGAGGAGTGTTCTCACAACATACTGTTAAAGGCAAAACTATAAGGCTTCCAGTGAAATTTGAATTATTTATTGAATATTTCTGAAGTGCTGTTTAACAGAGATTCTTTCCCCTCACATTTTTTAAACATAATAATAATTTCTTAGGTCTTTGCCATGATGACAGTAAATAATATTATACTATTTATTTTGCAAGATACTACTATTCAGATTGGGCCTCACGGTGGCGCAGTGGATAGCACGTTCGCCTCACAGCAAGAAGGTCGCTGGTTCGAGCCTCGGCTGGGTCAGTTGGCGTTTCTGTGTGGAGTTTGCATGTTCTCCCCGTGTTGGCGTGGATTTCCTCCGGGTGCTCCGGTTTCCCCCACAGTCCAAAGACAAGCGGTACAGGTGAATTGGGTAAGCTAAATTGTCCGTAGTGTATGAGTGTGAATGGGTGTGTATGGATGTTTCCCAGAAAGTATGGATGTGTATGGATGTTTCCCAGAGATGGGTTGCAGCTGGAAGGGCATCCGCTGTGTAAAACATATGCTGGATAAGTTGGTGGTTCATTCCGCTGTGGCGACCCCAGATTAAAAAAGGGACTAAGCCGAAATGAAAATGAATGAATGAATGAATGAATACTATTCAGATTAAATTGAATAAGCAAGCTAGGTTAATTAGGCAAGTCACTGGATAACAGTGATTTATGTAACCCATCAAAAAAATAAATACAAATTAATCTTAAAATATATTAGGAAATACTGTGAAAATGTCCTTGCTCTGTTAAACATCACTTGAGAAATTTAAATTACACAGGAGTAACAATTCTGCCTTCAACTGTACATACTTGACACAGGTGATATGCTTAGTTGCATATTAAGTTTTGTAGACAATTTTAAAAGGCAGTACTGTATTAAAGGCAAAATGCCATAAACACTAAAAAGAAGCACCTTCCGAAAGAAATATTTTGATTCAACATATATTTTATTACATATAAACGATAACAACGCCACGCTTTTATTATATCCAAAAGTTACATCTAAATTGCAGTTTAGATAAATTTACAGATTATTTATTGCAGCTCCAAAACAGCTTGGTCACCAAAATTCTTCAAAACATCTGTTCACCAAAAGAAAGAAATTCATACAGTTTTTTTAAGGAAAAACGAACGCATATTTTAACTTTTGGGCTAACTATCCTTTTGCTTTTTTTTATATTAAGTTCCTAATCATTTCATATTTGTCATATCAATGAATCAATCCTCTAAATAGAAAACTTAAATTACCAGCAGGTGGCAGTAAATATATAATGAGCAAGTCTTTGAGACATGTTTAATTTAAGCAACTGATTCATTCAGCAATGAAGTAAACAACTCTTTATTTGAATGGATTGCCTAGTCATTTCTTCATTAGATTCATTAAAAATGCTGATTAATTAATTAAGGAAACACTGCTATGTGCTCTCTCTCAATCACTGAGAAAAGTAAAGAAAACCAGCTAGTAAAAAAAAAAAAAAAAAAAAAGTAAGATGATGAAAAAGGAATCCGTTTAACATACCTGTAGTGGATCCAGAGTTTTCTCTTGGTACATCATCATAAATCACTTCATCTGGACCTAAAACAAACACAACCATGCAAACAAATGCACATCATCCAAAATCTCATGTGTCTAACCAAACAAAGCAGCAGAGATTGTGCGCGTACAGTGTTTGTAAATGAAAGAGCCTGAGCTGAGAAGGAAGGAAATGTCTGAGATTCTCCCCAGAAAGAGGAAACAGCTGAACAAGACTTCATACATTCACATTTTACCAGGCTAGCACAATGTTAACAACTTACTCTCCATCCAGGCCGTGTTTGCTGGGTCTGAAACCCACTTAGTAAGAGCATCTTCCTCTTTGATGACCGGACACTCTTCACTAAAAACACTGGACAAACAAATAGCAATATTTATAAACACTTCTTTTAAAATATACACCATTGTTTGCATTTTACTATTAAAATATTATAAGCACATGAAGTGAAGTATTTTGACATGATAATGCAAAAACAAAACCACACATACACAAATGCTGAAAAAAACAAATCACTGCAGTACAAGGATTTTCTACAAAACAAAGACATTAATGTGAAATAGATATTAGAATTAAAGCAGTCCTGTATATCTGTGCACATCACTCACCTGTCCACTGGAGTATTAACTGCTCCAACTACAGTCACTGCAGGACACATCAAGACAGACCATGCATTAATAAAGAATCTCAAATAGGTTTAATAATTAAATAAATAAATAAATAAATAATAATAAACAGCATAAATCAGAGTTTAGACTCATTCACATCAGATTTTCAATGCCATTGCACCACCCAGGGACAGTAATGTGGTCTTTTGTTTAACACAGCGGATGCCCTTCCAGCTGCAACCCAGTACTGGGAAACACCCATACACACTCACATGCACACACATACACTACGGCCAATTTAGTTTATTCAATTCACCTATACCGCATGTCTATACTGCCCACGCCAACACAGGGAGAACATGCAAATGCCATGACACAGAAATGCCAACTGACTCAGCCGGGACTCAAACCAGCGACCTTCTTGTGAGGCGACAGTGCTAACCTCTGAGCCACCATGTCGCCTTGCATATTAAATGAGTAACAAATATTATTATAATTTTTTATCATTTTGTTAATTAATATTGTTATGCATCTTAAACTGCTACAAACAAAACAAAAAAATTGCTATTTTAATCTATTACCGGACTACTAAGTTTGCCCAAGTTAATGATTTTTCATATGCACATACACAAGAAATAAATTATATACACATGCACAATTAATTTTAACACTCTTTAAATTGATTTACTAAATAATAATGCATAAACATGCCTGTGTACGTGCACATACAAAGTGGTACATTTTATTTAACCTTTTCTATTTAACAAACTCAGACATATGGTTCTGTATTTTTATTAAAAAATAAAAATATGGGAATAATAGTAATGCTACTATGAAAAAAATATATACATACACATAGGGTTTGATTTTGATTTGTTTAACATTTTCTTGACAATTTCTATACTTTCCTAGTATTTGGTATTTACTTATTTTTTTGTATTTTGCTTTAATGATAGTGGCAGTTTAAAATATTTTTTTATCCAGCTACCAATTATAACAAGTGCTAAAAATGTTGTACAGTATACATTTGACACTTTGGATAACAATCACAAAAAACACAGGAAACCTCATCACAGCCAAAGCCACAGCTAAATTTACCCCCAACTTCCTCATGGCAAAATGTCAGAAAAACAAAAGCAGGAGAGAATGAAAGAAGAGAAAGTGTAAAGAGAGGGAATATGTATAGCAATGGTAAAGCCCTATTCCAACAAAACAAATAAATCAAATGGAAAGAGATGGGGAAAATGCCTGTCTTTACCATCTTCATCCATAGAGAAGTGGCGGATGAGAACTGGGGTGGTGTAGGTTGGTGGGATCACTGGCACATTTGAGGGCGTTGCATAACCACAGGGCACTGGCACTGAATACCCAGAGGGCAACCCTGGGCTACCCGACACATCCTGAACATCTCCTTCGTTCTGGTTGACTATGGGAGAGAAGGGAGGGCCGTTCTGCTCTGACGGCAGCTGCTGTTGGATGGGGCCGATGTCAATCACAGAGTAGGGGCTCACAGTGGGCTTGGAGGAGCAAACCACACTGGAACCTTTGTTTTCTAGTGATCAGAAAGTACAGTGACTTATCCAAAAATGCCTGAGACAATACGGGTCCTGTAAGAATGTAGGAAAACTCTATCGTCTTACACAGAAATCTCTATTTCTAATTCTATATTTAGGGTTAGAGATAAGAGGGGAAAGTAAACTGAAAGAGAGAAAAAGACAGATGCAACCTCAGAAACCACTTCAGAAAAAAAAAGCAAGCAAATGCCACCAAAATGGCTGTAGATTTGATTTTCAAGCAGTTATATGCAAGGCTGTTGTCGTAGATTAAACAATAAGGTCACACTTTACGATAAGGTTTCCTCAGTTAATGTTAGTTAATGTATTTACTAACATGAACTAAGTATCAGCAATACTTGAACTGCATTTACAAATCATAGTTTACATTTCTTAATGCATTATTAAAATAACCTTAGTTAATGCACCATGAGTTAACATGAACAACTGTATTTTCATGAACTAACGTTAACAAACATGAGTAAATACTGTAATAAATGTACTGTTCATTGTTTGTTCATGTTAGTAAATGCATTAACTAACATTAACTAATACAACCTTTACAATGTTTATTTAAAGCTTTACAAATGTCTTTGTTTCTTCTGACAAACTAGACATTTTGAATAATGTTGGAAATCGGTGTCCCACTGATTTCCATAGTAAGAAAAAAAAAATGCTATGTATTTCAATGGCTACCGCTTTCATTCCTACTTCATTCACTTCCTCATTCCTACTGCTCAACAAATAAAATAAATAAACTGAAATCTGAATACATTATGACAAAATTGTACTTTTTATTTGGTATAACTCCCTTTACGCCAGATTTTTAGTCCACTGTAAACTCACCGTCCTGCTCTCTGTGAATATCAGTGCCCTCTGCTGGTGGATTGGGGTCTCTGTTCAGGCCCTCTGCTTCAACGGGACAAAGTTCAGTGGGAGGAGGAGGGAGATCAGCCTGTGTGAAGGGCGTTTGAGCCAGAGGCCTGTTATTAGCGGGGCAGTCCTGAGGCGGAGGGGGCAGATCAGCCTCTGCATTGAATGTGTGCTCTGGGTTTGGACTTGTCTCATTCACGGGTGCGTCTCTGACAGGGGAAGTGCATGGTGGAGGAGCTGAGATTCCCTCAGGTTCAGGTGGAGGCCGATCTGCCTCGGGGGCTTCATCACCACTGTCATCAAACTCAAACCTCTCACCTTCATCTCCGTCATCCAACACTACAAAGAGAAACAGGAAAGGAGTTAATGGCTTTTGTTAAAATCTTTTATTGATGCAGTGTATTATATTAAACATTGATTATTTTAATAAGTTAATCAGGTTTCAACAAAAAAAGTTTAATTTATACAAAGATTAACTTATTATTTTTAGTCAGTTTGATTGATGTAAGTTGAGATGACTAGAAAAGTTCATTTGATTCAACTAAAAAAAGATAAGTCAGCAAGATTTATTTCAGTGTAGGAAAATAGTCTATCTAGAAATTGTAAATGTTAAATATTATTTCTAAAAATATTTTTATGTGTATTATATAAAATTCACCACAATACATTAGAACTATTTCCGTTTAACTAAATTTATTTAAGCCAAAAAACAATCACTATAATCAATTTTTACAGTGTAGGAAAATAGCCTAACCATCTAGAAATTGTAAACATTAAATATTATTCCTAATATTATTATTAGTATATTTTCACCACAATACATAAGAATTATTTATGTTTGTGTAACTTACTTTCAGCCAAAAAATAATGACTAGAATACATTTTACTATGATTTATAGAAAACAGACAAACTTGAATGTTATATACATACTAAAAAGCATAGACAGAACAGAAAGCATTTTAGTTTTGCATATTTCTACTCAAAGACTGCCACTAAAGTTGACAAGTGATAAGCTAAAAATGGCCCAGAACAGACTGTGAGTGAAGATTGTGTGTTTGAGGTTTGTTGCCACCCTCCTCTCTGCCCACCCGGGGTTCAAACAGACACATGTTCAGATTTTAAAGAGTAAACTCTAATTTTAGGGTGTGTACAAGAACGCTCTGCTCAAACCAGATCTTAAAGTCAGAATTCCACATGGCACCAAGTTGTAAAAGAGAGAACAGAAAAGAGAGCGAGTGAGAGAGTGAGATAAGAGAAAGAGAGACACTGGGGTACAGGAAGCACACTTGTGCTGAAAGGAAATTGGGTCAAAACTGCACACTGCTTATTTTCCACAGGGCTGAATAACTGAAGAAGAAACATGCCTACTGGGACCAGAGAACAAAAGAGAGAGGAAAAGACAAAAGTTAAATGCACTGATCAAACAGGTCATACTCCTGTAGCCTGGTTTGCTCAATGCACGCTGCTATTAAACAACAGACCTCTGACACTACATAAAAAAAAAAAAAAAAAAAAAGCAGAAAAATCCCCCTAAAAAACAAAAATCACGGTATCTTCATTTGCTCACTCATGCTGTTCCATGTTTTAGTTCCTATATCAAATTGAAATATGAAAATGTATTACATCTCTGTGAATCCACATAATGCAGGCACATTTCTTAACAACTTCATTTGTGTTCATCTGAAGAAAGTCTAGAATAAGGGTGAGTAAAGGATGACCGCATTTTTATTTTTGGGTGGAGTATCTTATAAAACCAATTCTTCACACAGCTATTGACTTGGTAGTTCTATGAACTACATTTGAGATCTTAAGATTAATTTTGTTGTAATTGAAATGTAAACATCATCTAAAAGCTGATTAAATAAAATACAACTACTTGATTACTTGACTATTTGAAATTTGTAATCCGAGATAAAAATTGCTCTAAATGAAGTACTTAGCAATGAATATTACTATCAAAAATTAGTCTTTGTAGAAACATGATCTTTACTTAATATTCATGCATACTTATTTATCTATATATTATTCCTTATACATTATATTATTTCAAACTAAAATGTCAATAAGTCCTTTTGTTAAACTGTAGAGTTGAATTTTCAACATCAAAAGTCGACAGAGCAGATATCAAGGCCCCATAATGCAATTTACAACCGTAAATAAATGGAAAATGTTGAGAAACACAAAATATGGAAACTGTTAATTAACAGATATTTTTTTACAGTGTAGAATGAAATGAATGAAAGAAGCTAATAAACGTTTAAAACAACTAGAAGGCGAGTAGATGATAGCAAAATATTTATTTTAGTGGTGAACTATCCTTTTAAGCTCACCAACCATTACTGTATTTTTTTTAATGCCAACTATAATACTTAAAAAGGTGTCCTTTTGTGTAAGATAAAGCCAGGCTTTGAACAAAGTAAATGACAGAATTTATATATGTAATACTTTAATATAGAGACCAATTCTCACTATTAACTTATTAGCAAGCATATTATTAACATATTGACTGTTTATTACATTTCTTCATAATCTTTTTCTACATTTCTAATCCTAATACCTAAACCATAGCTATTAATAAGCAGTGAATTAGGGGTTTATTGAAGCAAAAGTTAATGGTTTGTTCATTGAGAATTGAACCTTAAAATAAAGTATGAGCTTTTTTTTTTTTTTTTTGCTCTACTGTCCCTTTATGAGAATTGAGTTAGTCTCTTTTTCCATCGTACGTCAGCAAAAACTGAAAAGCGGCTTCACAGTATGGACGAAAGATGAAAAAGGATGTCCTGGGGGATAAGAGAAGACACAGAGAGGGAGCCGTGGATGGTGTGAGGCTATTATGGAGCAAACACTTGGCAGTTCATGGATTCTCTTGACCCAGTGACTCACTCTTTAGAAATGCGAGTAATGTGAGAGCTCCTTTCCTCCATTCAGCTCGGAAACCTCTGTCCAAATCACAGCCTCCTCACGGGCCTGAAGCACACAGTGGCCATTATACTGCACTACAGTAATTAAACATAGTTCTACAGACAGCTTATTTACAAAAGGAGAGAGTGCACCGGGACAGTAACATCTCTAAACCGCTAAAATTCATTACACAGAGTCCTAAATAATGTTTGTTTTTCCTCTCACATGGATAATGAGAAAAGTGGTGAAACTGGACCTCTGCCCAGGAAAGCATGTTTGAGCTGACGGAAACAGTTATCTCTTAAAGTGGATAAATCCAGTGTGGCGCACTGGTATGAGTTTGCTCACTGGAATAGCTGAAATTCCAAACATTGTCAGGCTCCCACTTCAGGCTGCACAATCCAAAACCAGCCCTGACTGACTGATTTCTCATTTAGAGCCGCTTAAAGCAAGTTGCACACGTCTTGCTTTTTTGCCACAAGACAAATTTTGAGGAGCAAGAAAGATTTCTTATATCATACGATATAACAGTGGGCCAATAAACTTGTTATGAGATGAACACTGTAAATATGCTAATAGGGGAAATAAAAAACCAAAAAGTTGAAAAGAATACACATAATTATAGATCTCTCTTTAAAATATAATATGCTTGAGGGGCTAAAGACTTGACCAAGTTTTATTATACTGTTTTATACATTAGCACTAAAAAAGTATTTAAAAAAAATGTATTAAGCAAGGAAACTGGATTAAATTGAACTAAAGTGACAAAGTTTGTAACAGAAAATATTTATAAACAACAATCGTTGTCCTTTTGAATTTCCCATTTCATCAGAAATCCTAAAATAGTTATCAGCTTCCACAAAATATAAAGCAGCTGTTTTCAACACTGATAAAGAGAAATCATCACATTAGAAGGATAAAGGATCATGAGACACTGAAGGGTAATGATGCTAAAAATTGAACTTTTCCCATCAAAGAACAAAATTATATTTTTAAAATTCATTCAAATAAAAATCATCTAATAATGTTACAATATTATAAGTGCGTGTTTAACTCATTTTAATAGTTGCTTTTGTGGCATTCTTTTAAAAACAAAAGAAAACTAAAAAATAAATAAAAATCACCTTTCCTCCAGCCTTTTAATACACAAAAAGTCTGAAAATGTGTTTTAATCCCATACAACAGCAGTTCTCAATCCTGGCCCTTGCAACTCCCCGCTGTGAACATTTTGCATGTCTCTCTTTTTAAACACAATTGATTTAGATAACCAGCCCGTTAGAAGAGAGCTCCATGAAGGAACTGTGTTCTGATTGGCACATTCCTTACATAGTGTTTAACGCTTTCTATCCCCTATACATACACATGGTAACCCAGCTGAACTTAAAGATTACTTAATTTAAAAACAAAGATTTTCATTACACTGTTTGCAGCTTATTACAGAAATGTGAAGGGATTTTTAACCATAATCTTCAGATTTGCATGAATTTATGTCTCATGCACTTTAAAGGTGTTAGTATAAGTATTGCTAGCTTTTTAGAATATCTACAAGCTAGTGCGCACCAAAACAGTCCCAATACTCGCAATTCGAAGATATAAAACTGATATAAACATGTAAAGCTTGTAGTTTGTCACTTTCCGTTTCTCATCAAATTGTGACTAATCAAATGCTCTCTAGTATCTGACATGCCCCACCCCCTTCAAGATGCTGCACATTTAATGCACTTGAGCTTCTCACACTGGCAGAGCGGTCATAAACTAAAACGCTTTTGGTGGTTTGTTAAAAAGGGGAGGAGCTACACTATGTCCCACCCTCTCTTCATGTTTCGGTTGAAATGAACAAAACAAATTGTGTAAAAGTGGTAAAAGAAACGTACAAAATGTGAGGATCAGGACTGAGAATCAACATCCTAAAGCTTGCTGTAAAAACCAACACTAGCTTATACTCCAACATCTAAACTGGATCATGTCGTACAATCTGACAAGCAACAATTTTAAACAACAACAGAATCTGTAGCGTGAACCAATCTTAAAATAGTTTGGTTTACCACCACTTACACTCGTTGACAGATGTAATGTCATTTTTATTCAGTGTGAGCTGGCAGGAGCGCCGTCCCTGCATGCCTGAAAGCTACACATGACAGTCAGCATGCAAAAACAAAAACATACCTACTAACTTCGCATTCAGTAATGTGAAACAACTATTTACAACAAAAAAAAATCTGATGAAGAGCATTAAAGCTTGATCTTGAGTTCAAACTCTAGACCCTCGAGCACTACTTATTACAGTACGGTACTGAGCACCTGGTGTGAGAGTACAGGGTCTAAGGTCAAAGGTGAAAAGTTTTAGATAAAGGATCAGGGTTAACAGGGATTCAGAGGAGTTAGCTTCCTTCATTTTCACTAAACTAAATGATGGGAAAATGCTAATCTGAAGAAAGAGTCACTGAGGCACGAACAAAGAGAGTGGAAAGGGTTTTTATCAGCTCTCTGTGTTAATAAATGAAGGTCGAGAGAGATAAAGCATGTGAGAGTTTCCAAATCTTTGTGTAGATGAGAGACGGTGAATACTCATGCTTTAAAATATGAAGAGTGTGACTGAGTTTAAACTTTAACATCAACTCAAATGGCTCTCATTGCTTACGATATCGTGATTCAACCTGCAGCAAACGACGAAACAACCTTAATACCAATTTGCTGACTAAAAGTTTGAAGATTTAAACCATTATAAAATCAACCAGTACAATTTCTAAATAAATATGCAACATTTATAAAGTGCATCTATAATTAGGGATGCACTGATATGGATATTTTAGCCTGTCTCTCAAAAACCAGTCCATTACGACAACCGACTCTAGTCTGATTGCTCTACATGCTGTTCATATGCACTCTGTGAAGACCATAGGCTGGCATTATGAAAATTATTTACAAACAGAACTTTGTGTAGGACGACTGGAAATACTGAGGACTCCTTTCAGGCTGTTCAGAACCACTTCTTCCACTGGTAGACAATAAAATAATTAATTGTGCACTATAATCTTTAAAACTTTACAGACTTTTAACATCCACAAAGAGCTACTTTAAACACTGCATGAAAGGTAATATTCCAAAAAGGATAATAGTGGTTTTTAATTGACTAGTTTTCTGTTTGGCCAATAAATGTAAGTTTTTTTTTTTTATTCAAACAGAGCTATGATTTGCTTATCAGTTCAGTCTAACAAACAAAAAAATTAAACAAAAAAAAGTAAACAGCATATGCAAAAGAATTACCGCATTTGTCATTCTGCTATTAGTAAAATAGGGAAATGATAAAACGTTTTTTCATACATAATCAACATTCAGAAACAAAACCCATTTAAACACATTAATATTTAAAAAGTCTTTATGAATCTAATAAATATTTAATTTGTTCATATTTCCATCTACACTCATTTATTACTCTCCTCTACTGAACACAAAAGAAAAAAATGTAGAAATACTTTGCTAACCAAACCGTTAAAAATCCTCACTTAATTCCATGAATGGAGTAAATTATAACAGAAATATATTTTCTTTGGTGTAATACATTATTTTAGTTCACATGAATACATTTAGGTGGTTCACTCCATTGTGGTGGCCTCTGATAAAGCTGGGATTAAGCCAAAGGAAAGTGAGTGAATGAATAATTTTAATTAAAATTGATACCCAACTTCTTTGTATTATGCATGCAGACAGTTTTACAATGAAATTGATCTCAAAGAACTAATGTGAGCAGACCTTTGCAAATAAGTGCAGATTAAAAGGGAGTTAATAACAGTAGAATTTACATTTTTGAGAGAGTTATCCTTCACTGTAGAAAATACTGGGTTCCACACAATTCCTTCACGTTGTCGCAACACAAATTGTTCAGATTAACTTAATTGTATTTACAAATTTAAGTGGATTGAACATGAAACAATTAAAGTTGTCCCAAAAATTTAACTCCCTTAAGAATTGTGTTGATTCAGGTCATTTTAAATAAGCATTTTAACAAGCAGCAAAAATAAATGTTAATAATTTTAAATAATAACTTTAATCAGTTGACCTAATCATTCTCATTTGCCATAGTATCTGCATCAAGACAGAGCGTCTGTTTTCTGGCTTATTTTGTGTCCTCCCCTGCATTCGCTCTGGCGTTCCTCCGCTCTTCAACCCACACGCTTCTTAGTGGCTGAGCCATGGAATGTGTTTACACTGCTCATTCTCTTCTCTGTCCTCTCTACCCTTCAGACTCCTATAAGCACGATATTCCTGTGCATTCAACACACTGAGAGTCAACATGACCGTGACGCTGGACAGTAAAACCCCTGCTGCTTTTAAACCGCTTTGAAGAAAATGAACGCTTCCATTTGTGCCAGAAATGAACATCTGCATTTCCACATTGTGAAAGTAAACACCGTCTGTGTGCTGAGAAAGGATGGAGTTGCTTACGGTCAGGTGGAGGAGGGGGGAAATCCTCCACGTCCATACTGAACACGCTCTTCTGAAACACACACACACTGATGATCACGGGAAGATCCTGCAAACCTACAGGAGCAGAGAGACCGCGGTCAGACACTGAGACAGACAGTTCACCCACACAGGAATGTCCACAACGCTGAAAGCAATAGTTCATGCAAAATGACAATTACGAAATTATTAACTCATTCTCATGCTTTTAGAAACTTTGTTGACAAAATTGTTAACAACTTTTACACCATTCTATTTATACAACGACAATTCATAGCGATCATCAGACTCATAAAAGTGATTTACCCACGCATAACTATTTAAAGACAATATTATTAAATCAACAACGCAATAAATCAGAGACAGAGAAATTAAATACAGAGAAATTCTGAATTTGACCACTTTCCTACTTTATAGTTCACTAGTTGACACTCTGAAGTGTGGATACAATGGACATCTTACTATTCCATAAGTGGATGGCAGTGAAGCAACACAACCAATGATGACAATAATAATAACCCATAATAAAGAAAACATCAGACCTTACTTTCATATCATCGCAGCTTTAGGTATTTAATTTTAAGAGTTTTAAAAAGGGTTTCATTATGAGACAGGAACTGCTGCATCATTACTGTCTGACATCTTCTGATTTTCAAAAAACATAAAAAGCACTCGAAATTTAGACAATCAATGAAGAAATTTAGGCACTGGATAATCAGTTTTTACTAAAGAAATCTAGGCCAGATCTAGACATGTTTGGGAAAACAAAATGGAAACAGCCCATTTTTTTCATTAGAATTAAAGTTTACACAAACTCAGCTTCTGTTCCATCATTTCCATCACAAAAATGGCACACCTTAAGTTATTTTATTGTAATAATTTAATCATAATTATGAGACCACTACACTAAACAACTAAAATATTCTTTTCACCTATTCCCCAAACATCACATCTGCCCAAACTCACCTCAGTCCATCCTATTCAACCCTGTTGACTCTCATTAATCACAGCTCACACAGAATTTATCCTCTCTTCATTCATTTCCATTTATACGAGTAACAGTATCAATGCAGAAAACTACTCCACCAGAACACACCGACGTTCCTCTCCACTCTTTTAGCAACATTGTGTGTCAAAGTCAGATATGTAATCAAGAGTCACGTTCCACAATGGAGTGGCAGCTCATTTCTGCTGGCCCACTTATTTCAGACAACCTGGAAACTCACATACATGCACAGACATGAACTCTCCCATTGCTATCCATGACAGACAGGATAGAAAAAACTCTTTATCTTTTTCTGTATCTCTGTCTTTCTTTCTCTCTCTCACACACACAGACACACACACAGCTTTCCTCCCAGCTGTGGGTCAGTGGAACAGTGAAGTCATTCTGTTGAATAGTGGCTTTTCTCATGAGGCTGCTGTGTGTTCGAGAGACGAGGCGGACGGACTGACGCACGACTGTATTATTATCACACAATAAGATCCTGGCACAGACACGCAAGCTGTTCTCCCACTATCCCTGTACTTGGTACATTCTACATGCCACACCTCATGAGCCTCTGACCAACATGACAGAAGAGAATCTGTTTTGGTGACAGTTGTTTTGAGTCATGTTATGACAGCAATAATGTATGAGAGGCCGTGTTATATTGTGAATAAGTCACAGCTGAAATATGCTGTTATGCAAAACTCAAAGTACTTGTACTCTATTTCTATTTTAAACAAACACACAGACATTAATACACTTATTTTGGCTTTAACATTTGAATTGTGTAGTAAACTTATTAAAAGTTATAGAAAAAACAAACAGAACTAAATGGCAACAGAATATTCCTAGATGATAAATGCCTCATCTGATAGATGTAGAGTCGTGGCCAAAAATATTAGTTTTCACAAAGTTTGCTCCTGAACTGCTTTTAGATCTTTGTTTCAGTTGTTTCTGTGATGTACTGAAATATAATTACAAGCACTTCATACGTTTCAAAGGCTTTATCCACAATTACATTACATTTATGCAAAGAGTCAGTATTTGCAGTGTTGGCCCTTCTTTTTCAGGCCCTCTGCAATTCGACTGGGCATGCTCTCAATCAACTTCTGGGCCAAATCCTGACTGATAGCAACCCATTCTTTCATAATCACTTGTTGGAGTTTGTCAGAATTAGTGGGTTTTTGTTTGTCCACCCACCTCTTGAGGATTGACCACAAGTTCTCAATGGGATTAAGCTCTGGGGAGTTTCCAGGCCATAGACCCAAAATTTCAACGTTTTGGTCCCTGAGCCACTTGGATATCACTTTTGCCTTATGGCACGGTGCTCCATCGTGCTGGAAAATGCATTGTTCTTCACCAAACTGTTGTTGGATTGTTGGATGAAGTTGCTGTTGGAGGGTGTTTTGGTACCATTTTTTATTCATGGCTGTGTTTTTGGGCAAAATTGTGAGTGAGCCCACTCCCTTGGATGAGAAGCAACCCCATACATGAATGGTCTCACGATGCTTTACTTTTGGCATGCAACAGGACTGATGGTAGCGCTCACATCAACATTTTTATGCAACGCAATGATGGCTCCAGGCCTTTCTTTGCAGGTCACCATGGTTAACAATGGAAGAACAATGATTTCAAGCATCACCCTCCTTTTAACATGTCAAATCTGCCATTCAAACCCAATCAGCCTGACATAATGATCTCCAGCCTTGTGCTCATCAACATACTCACCTGAGTTAACAAGACGATTACTGAAATGATCTCAGCAGCTCCTTTAATGACAGCAATAAAATGCAGTGGAAAGTTTTTTTCAGGATTAAGTTCATTTTCATGGCTCATTTTCAAGGACTATGCAATTCATCTGATCACTCTTCATAACATTCTGGAGTATATGCAAATGGCTATTATAAAAACTTAAGAAGCAACTTTTCCAATTTCCAATATTATGTTCTCAAAACTTTTGGCCACGACTGTACATTGATGTATTCAGTAAGGCAGGCACTGTCATGCTTTATCATAAATTATCATAAACTACAGACCAATCAGCATTAAGAACAGGAACTATCAATTTGATGAGCCATAATGAGTCAAACCCTTTGATAAATACAATGTGAGTAATGACATTCCTAAGATTCAAAGCAAAAAAATATATTAAAAAAGGTTAAAAAAAAATTAAATATGAGACAGACAAAAAGGTCAAAGTTGTGCATCTGTAATTAAACAATGAACTACACATCAAATGGAGCCTTGTAAGCCAAAATTATGCTGGACTATAAAATTAATGAAATAACATGAACGTTAGACAAGTATGCCACAATTTTTTTCCATTGTTGATGTGTTTCCAACATTGATGAGAATAAATATTTCTTGAGCAGCCAATTAGAAAATTTCTAAAGGACCACGTGACACTGAAATTCACCTTTTCCGCATCACAGGGAAATAAAACAAAAACAACTGCATTTTAAAATATATTCAACAACATATAATGTAAATTTCATGGTAACTCAAGTGTATGAACATTTGTCTACAGAGAAGATAAATGACTTTTTTTTCCACTCTAACCTCCAGAACCTGACTGCTACAGTATACAGCAGATACTCATGACACACTTAAACAAGCTAAAAAAAGACAGGATGCCGACTGCTTGTTTAGTCTACACACTCTTTGAAGCTTATCTTCCTTTATCTCTCCTTCTCTCACCCCACAGACTTCATGTCATAACAATGAAGAAAAGAGGTATGAGAGAAAAAGGAACAGAAGTCTACATAAGTTTGGTTGGAAAAATCAGACAGAAAAATTAAAGGAAATTAAGACGGTCAAGGTGCTTGTATGGGTGCTTGCAACTATTTTAACCATCTACGAGTTCAAACTAAATTATTTAACTACAATTCAAATACTTTATATTTGTAAAAATTATTCACTTATAAAGAATTGGTTATTTAAAAAAGCAATTAATGGCAATTATAATTAATTTCTGAGAAAAGTTAATTTCCCCATTTCTGTAACAATGTAAATGTCACAC
>CAIGQW010053273.1:5090742-5135215 GCA_903798125.1 Danio choprae | reverse complement strand
TAGGTACACCTGTCCAACTGCTCATTAACGCAAATTTCTAATCAGCCAATCGCATAGCAGCAACTCAATGCATTTAGGTATGTAGAAAGGCAACAGTAACTCATATAACCACTTGTTACAACCAAGGTATGCAGAAGAGCATCTCTGAATGCACAACACATCAAACCTTGAGGTGGATGTGCTACAGCCACACCGGGTGCCACTCCTGTCAGCTAAGAACAGTAAACTGAGGCTACAATTCACACAGGCTCACCAAAATTGGACCATACTAGATTGGAAAAACGTTGCCTGGTGTGATGAGTCTTGATTTCTGCTGCGACATTCAGATGGTAGGGTCAGAATTTGGTGTCAACAACATGATAGCATGGATCCATTCTGCCTTGTATCAACGGTTCAGGCTGGTGGTGGTGGTGTAATGATGTGGGAGATATTTTCGCCACACTATGAGCCCATTATTACCAATTGAGCATTGTGTCATTGTTGAGTATTGTTGCTGACCATGTCCATCCCTTTATGACCACAGTGTACCCATCTTCTGACGGCTAATTCCAGCAGGATAACGCACTATGTCATAAAGTGCGAATCATCTCAGATTGGATTTTTGAACATGACAATGAGTTCACTGTACTCAAATGGCCTCCACAGTCACCAGAACTCAATCCAATAGAGCACCTTTGGGATGTGGTGGAACGGGAGATTCGCATCATGGATGTACAGCTGACAAATCTGCAGAAACTGGACCAAAATCTCTGAGGAATATTTCCAGTACCTTGTTGAATCTATGCCACGAAGGATTAAGGCAGTTCTGAAGGCAAAAAAGGGGTCCAACTCGGTACTAGTAAGGTGTACCTAATAAAGTGGCTGGTGAGTGTGTATGTATGTATGTATGTATGTATATGTATATTTTTGCTCAAATAATTGCTGCCTTGATAAGCATAAGAGACATTTTAAAAGAAATAAAACTTTTACTGTTGCATACTTTCAATGTGGTTGAAGTTCATTCTTTACTTACAAAGATGATTCATTGTTAAGGATCTATTATGCTTTAAATATATTATGAGTCTATTATGGGTTGCTGGATAACATCACATTCATTGAAACATACACTGGGGTCTAAATTACATTTCAATTTTAAAATCTAATTTTAACCTGAAAAAAGAAAAAGAAATTGTATGGCATAAGAAAACAATAAAAACCCATTCAAATGTTAGAGGTCATTATTGAAATATTGATGTGACACTGCAATTTTTCAGTTTGCCTTTAACTCCAGTTGTCATAATGATGATAATATCACTTCAAGATCCTTCTGTACGTCTTAATAAGTCAAAGCCACCTCTCATCGCATTAGCCAGCTTTAAAATCTCACAGAAAGGTCATATGAACAACTGAGTCAGACAGTCTGAACGAAAGAGAGATAAGGAGAGATTAAAAGAGAAAGATGGATCGTAACAACGAGGGAGTGGAAGAGAGAAAGAGAGTTTGAAGGGCCGAGAATGAACGAGAGAGGAGTGATTCAGCACTGGTACAAAAATAGATGTTACAGCCAAACAAATAATGCAACAGGGACTCATAACTCTTTCTGCGCTGCCCGTTTTATCAAATGAGCCGAGAGTGATGGCATCTGTGCTTTCATTGCTATGAAGAGAGAAAAAGGGGCAAATGAGAGAGAAGGAGCTTGTGAGAGTCCATCACATTGACAAAACAAGAGAAAAATACTCACTGTTTACAAGGCTACAAAAGAAGAGAGTTAAAGTTGATGACAGTCATTTAGTTTTAAGTTTGCTGCTCTCAGGGATCATTAGACAGCTATAAATGATGAAACACGTGGAAGGGAGACAAAAATCACAATTTGGGATTTTAACAGATGTAAGAAATGAAATGAAATCACAATTCAGTATGTAAATGCCACAACAAAGTCTTCACTGTCAGTTTGTAAGAGCACAAGGTTTTTATTTATAGGGCTGAGCTTTGAGGTTGTTAATCAATAGAATATGCTTTTATAGATCTCATTTGTTTGCATTAAATATTCCTATTTTAACAACAATCCCATTTAACACTCTCAGATATAAAGGTACAAAAGCTGTCTTTTCAAAATGCTAGTATTAGGTACTAGCATGTACAGTTTAGGTACTACTAACTTTAGGTACCACTGTGGGATATTTAGCTACAAATGTGTACCTTTGAATACAGAGTTGTTATAAAATAACCAGTATTTTATAAGAGTGGATTTTTTTTTTTTTTACCTTCACTTCGTCAATTGGTGAAGTTTTTTTTCCTCGCCACTGTTGCCACTGGCCTGCTTGGATCGGGACTTGTGGAGCTGCGCTTCGGTGGATTTGCTCTTCAGTATTTTAACTTTCTGCAGTGAAACTTAAACCACACTGAACTGAACTAAACTAAACTGAACTAAACTCTGAAATCTGGACTTTACTAGAACATGTTAAGCGGCTTTGACACAATCTATATTGTAAAAGCGTTATATAAAAAACACTTGGATTGAATTGAATTGAATTCAAGATCCACTCTTATAAAATATATACACTATACTGAAATATAAACTGAAATATAACACACTGCAAAACATTTATTTGCCTGTGACAATTATTAGTATATACAATATATGGACTTGACTGTGGTATGTTTTGGTGGCAATCTATTGCCAATTGTGGCAATATATTGTTCAACAAAAGATTGTTATCACTGTATGTTGACCACTGTATTACCCCAGAAACAACTTTTGTACCTTTATTTTTTATAAGAACGTAGTGTAATTTAAAACTGCATTACTCACAATGCTATACAGAGAACGTCAAAAGAGTTCAGTATAGCTCCATGAAGCACTGGGAATGATTTAATAAAGTCATTCATTTTAATATATACTACATTGACAAAAGTTTTGTGACACCCCTCCAAATCATTGAATTAAGGTGTTCCAAACACCTCCATGGCCACAGGTGATAAAGAGATGCTTCTACAAACATTTGTGAAAGAATGGGTCACTCTCTGGAGCTCAGTGTGGTACACCGATAGGTTGCCACCTGTGCAATATGTCCATTCACGAAATTACCTTTTAGTTGTATTATACCAAAGGGGAAGCAATTGGAAACAACAGCAACTCAGACACAAAGTGGTAGGCCACGTAAAATCACAGAGTCAGCCTTTATAAAGTCAGGTGCCAACTTTCTCATCAACAACTTTCTTAATATCTTAACTATCAATTAATAAAGACCTCCAAACTTTGTGTGTCCTTTAGATTAGCTTAAGAACACTGTGAAGAGGGTTTCATGGAATGGGTTTTCATGACCGAGCTGCTGCTTCGGTCTCAGGGCAGAACTCAGGGATATGTATCAGTAGATATGTTAATCATATTTCTCTTTCTGGAATCCAATGAATGAGTCTGAGGTAGACTGTTACCAGTAAAATGCACTTGCCTGACTGCATTAATCCAAATGTAAGGTACATTATGGCATGGGGTTGTTTTTCAGGGGCTGAGCTTGGCCACTTAGTTCCAGTGAAAAGAACCCTAAAAGCTTCAGCATACCAAACCAGCTTGGACAATTTCATGCTCCCAACTTTGTGGAAACAACTTGGGTATGGCCCCTTTCTGTTTCATCTGCACATCAGTGCACAAAGCAAGGTCTATAAAGACTTGGATGAGTGATTTTGGTGTGAAGGAACTTGACTGGTCTGCACAGAGTCCCGACATCAAGCCAATAGACTTTTGGGATGAATTAGAGCAGAAACTAATTTGGAAGAATACTCCAGCAGTCCTTAACCCACTTTTTTTTAATACTGAACATTCTTATCAATAAAAGGTCACACACTACATAGAATCAGGTTCTGGACATTAAAATCATCATAGAGCAGTTGATTTTTGATAACGTATTATGTCAGTTTCATTAAACCCACAATATCCATAACTTTTTTGTCTAACTTTTAAATACATTTTTAATTCTAATTAAAGTTTGTGATGTTGTCCTGTGATTAGTTGATTGTCATAACTAGTTGGTTCATGGCCTGGAACTCTAAATTTAAGGCTTTTTAAAGGTATTAAATGAATGGATTTTTCCCCACAACAACCACTGAATCTGGTTGTCACTATAGTCAATGTGTTTTGCTAGAAATGAAAAGATGTTTGACAGTACAAAATCAAAGTACAAAAATAATACTATGTAACAATAACATAATTTTAATTGTCCTTTATTTTACACTCAAGCTCTGCATGTACAGTACATACTACAATATGTAGTATGAAATATGGATTAACTCAATGGTAGGGTTACATTTTTAAACTACAATTTTAACCCAACCATTGGATTGGTCCATATTTTACCCAAATATGTCATTAAAACAATGCAATATTTTTAGATTGTATATTAATAATAATTACAATAAATGGGCAGTAACTAGTAAGGGTGCAAACCCTGAACCTGTCTTAAAATCTAACATTAACCTATGAAATTACCTTGTTTTAGCAGTACGTTCTTTGGCAAGTATATTTTAACCACACAGTGTGTTCATGTGAATGCATGTACTGTAAAATAAAGTGCAATCATATTCATGAATTATTGTAAGAGAATGGGGTAAATATGCTCATGAAAAGATGATCGGTGTGTCTTTACCTGGTGGTTGTTGGGATGGCCGATCCACACTGCCTGAGGAAGGGAGATGGAACTGAATTCCTACAAGCAAACATACACAAACTTTTGAAGCCAGACCACATTCTCACACGCAGACAGACAAACAGACAAACAGAACATACATACACACACACGTCATTCTGAGCTCAGTACAAACACGCTCAATTCTGGATCATGGGCCTTGACAATAACTATTCACAAGAAGCTTGTTAAAAAATAGAAACACCTGATGAAAAGTGATCATCGTTCCAAATGAACACAAAACGTTCTTCCACTGTGTATTTGAAAGATCATACACCACAGAAACGTAAAATCCCAAACCACCAAAACTGAAAAAGTAATACAAAAAAATTCACGTCAACCTGAACTAAATCTTCAAGTCCTAGTAAAGCTAACAATATCAGAATCAAAATCATAATCCGCAATCGCTATGCAGAACCTTCTCATCACTTTGCGCTTTTGCATAATGTCATGCTGGATTATTTACAATGACATCGAACGTGTTACTGCTTGTGGCAATTTGCTCAGCTATGAACTTTGCAGAGGCCTACAAAAGGAAATTAATATTATTATTACAGCAGATCAAGTAGCATAATAAGTCTTACCATTTACAGAGAAAACTAACAAATGTGCACGTGTGTGTGAAGAGAAATGAGCAGAGAGAGGTTTTGTAGCTTACAGTACACTCCTAATTCAGAGACCACCATGCAACGGTCTAAAACAGCTTATGCAAAAGTTTTCATTTTATTATTTAAAGAAATAATTAACATTCACTTAGTTACAGATCATCATGATTGCAGACATTTAAGATGATCTCAGTAAAATAAACAACAACAATCAGCTGACAGGAGTGAAGATACACAGAGATAAAGAGGCTTGTTTTCACATGTTCACATGTTTTTTTTTTTCAGGCTTCAGGTCTCTGTGGTTAATATTTGAAACCTTACAGTCAAAGTGCTTTCATTTTGGAATTTTGAAGCCATTAAGAGTTAAATAAATGGATAAAATCACAGTGGCACAACAATATTGAGGCTGGGTGGTTAAACGCCCACATTCATGAGCAAGACAAGGCACACAATGCACAAGCAGCCAATGAAATGTGCAGTTCCAGGAAACCCTTCCTATAAGAGAAACACTGCTTTTACTACACAAATAACCCATGAGGCTCTGTCAGGTATTTCCTGCCCACTGAAATGACTTGCAATGACTTCATATTGTAGAAAGGGGACCAGTGAGCATCTTAATGCGTGTCCAGAGTTGCTACAGTCAGTTTTGTCCTGCACTTTAAGCACCTGTGGGTCTAGATATCTTCGTAAAACCCACTTTTATTACTCAAGAAATAGCTCTCCAGCACAGCAGAGGGCAATGTGTGGACAATGCTGTAAAATAAGGCCTGAGAGCTCTGTTATGGATAAAGGAAGACCTGTTAGCAATGGCTAAATCCCAATACGCATGCATGGCAAACTATATAGTATGTGATATAAGGATAAGTGTCCTGCTAATCTGTGGAAATAGTAGGTCAAAACTGCTAACTGTGTCCAGTGCATGTTTAAAATACTGTATGCATCTTTATGTGCTTTTTGATGAATGTTTTCAACAATCTGTTGCACTACACAAGAACATCATGGTCGTTGGGTTGTAATGGTTGTAATTTGATGACCATACTATACTTAGTAGTGGCATGCGAACTGGGAATTAGCCAGGATTTCCATTGCAACATTAAATATTTACAGATTAAAGATATGTAACTAGGTTGAATTACTAGGGAAACACGTTTAAAGTCTTTGAAAGCTTTTAAAACCATCCAGTATATGCACTGTTCTCAAAACACACTGTAAACATCTTTCGGTTGGCTATCTAACTACAAACGAACTGAAAGCCTTGAAACTCAAGGTTTTTACTAAAAACAACAACAACAAGCAAACAAATCTAAATACATTTAGATGCAATTAGCTACAACCACTTGATGGAAAAAATACATTCACTGCAAATAATAATGTTAACCTGCAGTCTCAACTATATTAACTCCCTCAGGAACTTCTATTTTAAAACCAATTTAATGTAAAACTGTTGCTAACAAATGAAATGTCATCACTGTATCTGGTTTCGAAATTTCATCTGATTGTCAGATACAAGTCCATTGCTTTACATTTGTCAATACCAACTTAGAAAATTAATAACAGTTAATAACAGAGATAACCAGAGTGTTTTCTTAAGTACCCTGACACGTATATAATTTTGATAATAATAGATTTAGACTGCTAATTTGGCATTGATATCTTTAGTCACTATCCTGGCACAAATAAACTGGCATCATTTCTTAACACATGGAGCTGTTGTGTCCGTAATGTTATTAATATTTGCAGAGAAACAAAGTCACAGGATACAATCGGCTGTATATGTACAATAATAGAGAAAATCCATGTGGAATATATTATACTTGTGTGTCAGGAACAAACAGTATGTTGTATCTCTTTTAGAATAATATATGTATTTGGAAGATTAGCATGGATTTGTAAGTGTGCATGATAAATTTTGTTTACAGGTAACTGTACAAATATTGGCCAGTCCCTTCAATTTGCTTGTTTACACCACAGGACTTACTTCCTAACCTGTATGCATTTCTGTGGCCTGTAAATCTATATCACAAATTAAATAAACTGTATAATGATCTACATGCTCCTGTTCATGTAACCAGAGCAGACTAACAGTGCGTCGGACCTCTGTAAATATAAGTAATTTTAAGAAATAGTGATTCAGTATTAATATCTCAAATTTTTCCACATATGCCCAGAAAGGGAATAAAAAAATATCACATTCAGCATGTCCTACGTCCCCACCAGATATAAGTTTCAAGCAAAAAAAAGAAAAAGAACAGCAGTAACTTTACACAGTATCATAACATAGCCGTCGTGTCTTTGAAAATTTCACAGTACTAAATTGTCCTTCACTTTTACAGTGAGACTTTGGCTCTGAAGACTTTGAGTAAATGGATTAAAGGATTCCATCATTTACACCAGAAAAACGACCATTACATTACATTCAGAGAAAAAAACTGATTATCAAAAATCCATAAAATGTATCCAAGCAGTTTTTTCAGGTAGTCTTTGGCCAACACTCAGTCTTGTTCCATCTGAAAAAGGATTATGCCTATGCCTTCACCCTCACAGAACATGACCAAAGTACAAATTCCTGGTTGATCCAAGATAGGTTTGTACAGAGATTTATTTTACAGCTTACTCAAGTTCACTGGCAAGATTGTCTTGACTGGAAGTCTTCATTCTCTGCCAAAAAACAATCACAGTATTTACTAAAATACATCTGAGTCTCTGTTAAGAATGTCCCTGGAGAGGAGTGAAGTTCAAGGTGACTCACTGGTTTCACATAGCAAGTAGGTGCTGAATGTCTGAAGTACACTAATGCAGTGCCATTTTTGTCATCAGACTGCTTTTAGCTACAACCTCTCTCATAACCTCATCCATGCCTAAAATGTAACAACCCCCTTCATCCTTTGTCCTTTTCACACTCTCTACTTCTCATTCTCTCTTATATAATTACACACACACACACATTGGAGAGACACAAACCTGTAAACATCTTGCTACATAACTTAACAGTCTTGTATTCTGTCTGTAAATATTACATCTTATGATTATCTATTGCACACCCCGTGTAGCTTTATGCACTTTCGAAGAGCTCAGAGTGACAGTGACATATAAGACATCTCTGAATTGTTTGAGTATTTCTTGTGGTAAATTTCCATACTGGCACTCCGTGACATTGGCTGCCGTCCACGTGTTTTCCGCTGCCACCGAATCCACAGGAAATCCCTACTGGATGGAGAATAAGAAGGGCTGCTTATGGCTGCTGTTCCCTTTGGTGACCCATTATCGCTTGTTTCGCTCTTAGACACATCTAAAGCTGACTGAAGCTCCAGCAGGGATAAATTGAAGGGGTGCACAGTCGCTGGGTCTATGGTAGCGAGTCCGGGTGGATTCGACCCTTGTGCAGTTGGTTCATCCATGCTAGTGACTTCAGGATCGAAAGTGTCTGACTCAATTGAGCACAGAACGGCAGAGAAAAGAGTCTCAGACTCAAGGGGACCTGTGTCAACAGGGTCTGACTGGACTGGGAAATTAATCATCGGGTCAGAAGAATCTACATTTTGACCATCTTTCTCTTCAGAGCAGGACTCAGCACCATCTTCTTCTCCATAGATCATGAATGTTTCCTTTTTGGACCATAAAACAAGAGCCTGAGAGTCTAGTTCATAAGCAGTTGGCTTTTGACAAGTGGGAAAATGAGGTTCGGGGCTTGCTGGGTTTGATATGTCAGAGTCTGTTCGGGATTCAGGCTCTGGTGTGGCAGGCTGGAGATAAATGGTGTCCAAAAGTTCTGGAAGGGGTGGTTCTTGTGCTGTAGACTCAAAGGAACATGTATAGACAGTTTCTGGAGTTGGAGGGTTTGGCAGAGCTAGATCTAAAGGACCTGGGCTTTGAGAGCCAGAAACATTGAGTTCGAGAGATTCTAAACTTGGCCATTTTAAGTCATGAAGATTCATAGAATCCAAGGTCAATGGACTCAAAACACTGGGGTCTAGTTCGGGCAATGTGAAGTCCATTTGTTCTTCTTCTGAATGACTCAGCAACAATGGTTGCATTGATTCTAGGACTGACCGTTCCTGTGTAGTTGTGATAACAAGCTCTGGTGTACATGGACCAAGCTCTTCCGGAGACCCTGGAGAGGGCTGATCGAGTGATTCGTGTAGTGAAGAGCCAGTATCTTCCGGATCCAGTTTAGGCCATTGCAAACTGGCCAGGTTAACAAGCTCTACATTTGTGAAATCTAAAACAACTGACTCAACATGCTCAGGAGTGGATGACTTTGTAAAGCAATATGATTCTACCTCTGGTACTGGTTCTGGGGGATCAGGAGGAGTCATAGAGTCTGAATCTAGATCAGGCCAACAAAGCGATGCAACATCAACTGGATCTGGAGGGGTAAGATTAGCAAAAGTAGGATCGTCAATGTCTGCTAATTCAGAGTTGGGGTCAGTTTGAAAAAATGGTGACGAGGCTGAGACCTGCAGAACGTTTCTATCTGCAGGTTCAGAGGGAGACATGGATAAAACACTGGGATCAACTGGTGATGGGCAGTTAACCGCTGCATCCGCTGTGTTTTGGCGCACCAGGGTCTTGCTTCCTGCCTGGGTGCTGACAGACACTTGAGGTGCAGCTGTCTGGGTTTCCCTCACACAGCTCGGTGACCATGTGCTGTAATGTTGTGTAAAGGTGGAAAAGTTCCTGTTAAAGGCTCTGAGCTCTGTGCACAGATCCTTCCTGAGCTCGGCTAACTCCTTACGCATGGCTGACACATCCTCCCTCCACTGCTGGCTGATGGCCAGGGCCAGATCCGCCGTCTCCTGGACACTTGACTGAACAGGCCGTGGCCTAATGGGTGCACTCGTTTTCAATGGGGGAAACGAGGGAGTCCTGGACGGTGAGCCATTACCATAAAGGGTGCTGGATTCAATTCCTCTTCTGCGGAGGCCCGTATTGCCATGGGCCATGGAGGTCAAGTCTGGCCCCTCTCTGGGTAAATTGTCCTCATTAAGCAAACCAGTGCCTTCCAGCACATCATTTCCCTCTGGAAGAAAAATATAAAAATGCCATTGTATATAATGTGCCCAGCGGTGAAGCCAGCTGGGATTTGTGCAGTTTGCAGGCTCCATTTAGAGTTCAACCAAACATATGTGAGCCAAAATAAGTTTCGGGCCAGATCAAGGTTAAATCTTTTTTGTGCAGGAAGGATCACATAGGTCAGATAAAAATGAATAGATATGGGAATTAATTATTTACAGGAAAGAGATTCAGGGTTGTACGCAATTTGCAAATCAAAGGGCTTTGTAAAATCTCACAAATTGTTTTGAGATTTGCTCAGTATGCAACCAATGCAATCTCAGCTCCCTCTGCTTTAGATGACAGGAGCTAGTTATTTTGAGTTATTGTGATCACGCTACCAAACAGATCCCATTTTGACTCACAGCTTTTTTTCTCTGTTATTACTCTGCCTTCTCACTCCATCCTCTATTTGCATATCTCTCAAAGCACAAAACAGAGAACTGAAGCCTGAGGACACCTGCAGGGGATAATAACAACGGCATCTATAGAGCATCATCAGGTCCCTCTGACAGAGCAGGTCTGTGCTTTGTGCCTTGAAAGGAGGCAATTGCGAGCAAAAGCTTTCAGTCTCTTTTTTGTGTGTGTGTGTGTGTGTGTGTGTGTGTGTGTGTGTGTGTGTGTGTCTCAGCAAAGCAGGTATGAACCCTATTGAACATGAGAGGGCCACTTTGACCCATCACTGACCAGGTCTTTACTGGGGGAATCATTGTTTTCAACTGGTACCTCAACACAAAAACAGCCAAATTCAAACAAAACTATTTTCTCATTTCTTTAGCAATAAGTTAACATGGAATTTTGGTAATCAGTGATTGTATACTTTAAGATATTCCTTGCCCAGTCACTGTTCCATAATATATGGCATTTAATATTAGGAATTTATTCAAATCAAGCTCAAAAAGAGACTCTGTTTATAAGAAAGCCAATATTGCTCGTAATACTTCAAGCATATATCAGTGAGAAGGCAGTGCAAAAATGCTAGCATAAAGTTTGTATAAACTGGTTTTTGGCCTTAGTTCACACACGTCCAGGGATTATACTCTGATGCATTTAATTCTATTTATTTAAGGGGCCTGTTTCACCACTGACCCTTAAACAAGCACAGCTTCAGTTGCGGACCCTGTGGGAGAGAGAACTCAAAACTGATGCGTTTAAAACCACCTTCACGCCCAGAAGAGAAAGTGAGAGAGGAACAGAGAGAGAAAGAGAAAGAGAGAGAGACTAGAAGATGTGCGAAAGTGAGAAACAGAGAGCCCACAGAGTGACAATCATCCGACTGAGAAACATTTTGGGATCGCAATACACACCACCTCATGTCTCCATCATTGCTTTTCACCCCCTCCCTGTCTGTTAGCCAAGTGTCAACTGAGGCAGAAAATAGGACAAGGTAGAGATCCAAATTGAAAATCTTGAGAGACAAAACACACAGTGGAAGAATAAAAAAGGTCATATTTTAATTTGGATACAGTATTTTAAAAAGGGGATGTTTCACTTTTCACCATTTTATGTATTTATTTTTTTGTCACAATATTTGGGATTGAATTCAATAGGGTTCATATTCTTATGCTCTGAGGCACACCAGCACTTACCTCTGGGTTAAGAAGTCATACACAAAACAACCACTCCGCTGTAAGCCGTTCACATGCATGCATGCATGCCATGCTACACATAATACAATGCTATATTAAAGAATAAATAATCATTTAGATGAACAGCTTTTCCTCCAATCTGAATTTAATTTACAAATCATTCATTCTGTAATACTTTGACTGGGTTCTGCATCTACACTCTCAATAATTAAGTCATGCAGATCTTAAACTCATTAAATGGTATAATCACTGAACTAAGTGCTCTTGCTTCTAAACTGACATTTTCTTTATCAAATTGCTCATTCATCATTTTAAAGTTTACAGTTGTAAAACTGACTTAGGTATGCCTTTAAAGATCAGAATCAAACTAATCAAAATTAAGAGACACATTAAAGTAGCCAATTAACTTTAATAGCACATATAAGTTAAATTGTAAAAAGTCTCATAGAGATTCTCACCCCCACAAAAAGTATTATAAAAAAAAACTAATAAATGAATAGTTGTTACTTTCAACAAATTCTGGTAAACCAAAGTCAGTTTTAATGAATACAAAATGTAAATTTCTGGAATCTTACAACTCGTACTTTCAGACAAACACAAGCCAAGACCAGAGACAGGGACGCATGGCTATCCACGCAGAAAGCCCACTTACCTGTGGTGGACCTGATGGTGGATGTGACAGTAGATGATGTCATGGAGGGGACACAGTCATCGTCCTGTGAAAATCCTGCCTGGATGGCTCGCAGGTAACTGTGGCTTCGTGTCCTGAAGCAGCCCGGCAAGTCCAAAGCGTCCATGGCCTGAGATTCCACCTCACTGAACACGGATTCACACACCGACTCAAACTGGCCATTAACCTCGGTCTCGCTCACCTGCAGAACCAGAAAAACCCAGACAACACATCTCAGCATGTTCAGACCAACTTTTTTTTTTTTTTCCTACGGCTGCTTTCTTGGCTCTATTTGCTGTTGGGCCTATATTTCTCCCTTAGTGCCAGAGAACAGTCTAATCTTATCTATACAGGACTGTACGTGAGATAAAAACTGCGACACGCTCACAACACAATCTCTGCGGATAAAACATTAAGTCTTCCTGCCAACGTCTGAGGAAATGAAATGCTTTCCTTGAATCCTCCTCATTCCTGAGCAATACCTGCTTAGATCGCCTCGGAAAATCTGAGATGAGAATGTCAGTGATAAAGCTATATCTGTCTAGTCGAGGTGAACTCGCCTGATAGGATTCTAACAACCCATCAGATTCCCATTTAGCAATCTCTAAAATCCATCGCGTTCCATTGAAAGGGAATTATCCTCTAATGACCGCAGCAAGCCACTGATGATTCTCAGAAGTCTAGAGTAAGCGTGTGTGCAAAAATCAGGGTCTCGAGAATAAAAACCCAGTTGTAAGACCTCAAGCCAAATCAATACAACCCCCATTACTTCACTTTAAAAGAGCGGTTTAGATGTTAGCTGCTGATACATCTGACAATTTAAAAACAGGCAAGCACAATAACACTATATTTGATATAAATGGCAAACTGGGCTCTAAATCCTCTGTTTGTGTTGTGTTTTTCTGCACTGTGACTGTGAGTGTAAAAAGTCCTGGATTACCTTGAACATAGTGAAGTCGGGCAGATGTGTCTCTCACCTGGCTGACCTGGCTGACACAGCTGGCCTGACTCAGGGTGCTGACCGCTCTCATGTAGCTCTGGTTCCTGGAGCGGAATTTGGGCGAGTTGTAGTTGGGTAACGGTTCCAGTGTGATACTGGGATGGATTTCCCTAGAGGTCTGAAGTTGGTAGCTTTGACTATGCATGCAGTGAGGATGACAAGAGGAAAGAAGAAAGTAAAATGTATACATTATCTGTCTGTCTACAATATGTATCTATTTATCTACCTATTATCTAACTACTTATAGACTACTGCATAAAAGATATGCAAATCAATTGTTTAATTATTTAAAAAAAAAGATCAACCAGGATTCCCAAAAATTGTAGATATGGAAAGATCATGTAAATTCATGTCAATTCTGTGAATATAATGTTAAATGCAAATATATTTTTTGAAGAAAATATGTATAAAACTGTATTTATAAATAAAATTTAGAAACAATATACTTGAAGGGGGTGTTCATAAGAATGTCATGATACCTTTATAATCAACACGTGACACATCATCAATATGATGGAAATGTTATACTGGTTTATGACAAATGTTATGTCACTTTAAATGCTTTTATCATTTAAGATGATACTCAATTTCTACCACTGTATTCAAGGTCAAGAAAAAAAAATAATGATGCTGGTATAAAATTTAAAGAATGTCACCTGTAAATGACCAACATGGAATTAAAGCGAATATGTGACCGGAGCTATATTTTTGAGAACCGAGAAATATTTGATCGCATGTACATATGGCTGCATTTTGTGTGTAAAACAAATGCTACAGTACCCAGAGTGCTTACCCCTGTATGGACGGCTTTTTCGCCATGACTGGTTTGCTGGGTAGCTCACCACGAACAGTGTCAGACTTGAAGCGCAGAGCGAAGCGGACTGGGGTACGAGTCCGGCGAAGGACAGTTCCAGAAACCAGGGAAAACGAAACCCCAAAAAAGACGCAATGACTATTCTCTTCTAGTTTGCTTTTGAAAAAAGTATCGGTTGGGTTTAGGGAAGGGGGTGGGTAGGTTGGTCAATATTAAGCTGATATATTATGCACATCTACAAGCCAATCAGTAGGATGTTGAGATTGACAGAAATGTACCCAGCGGCCTCTGATGGATTTACAAAAAAATGGTACATATGAGGAAATGTGCCCAAGTAATGTATTTGATAAATTTCACAAATCCAGCCTCTAGAGGATTTGTGTAAACAAAAACTGTAAGCACACGTAACCCATGCTACATATTTCTTGGTTCTCAACAATGTAGCCCTGGGCACATATCTACAATGAGACTGGGTTGAAAATTACATAACTGAGCTAATGACAGTTATCATAAGCATCCATAAAATCTCCTTCATTTATAATATAACATATAATTCTAAGATAATCTTGAGATAATAATCTCATTCATATCATATATTATGAATGTTTCATAACAGTCTTATGAACATTCCCTAAAGTTACCAAAAATAATTATCCACTCAGTAACATAATGGGTCAGGCAAATGCATTACATAAAGTAAAAACTCTTAAGAACATTGCATTCCTAAAACATAAATGGAATTTTTGAATCTTATTTTGCCATTTAATAATTATTGTGAACAATGGGCAAAAAAGTTGGAGAACCATGACATTTTTTTTACAGCCTTCTTTCTTTCTGACTTATCAATCAAACCTAAAAATGGCCAATTGGCTGTGCTGAAGCATCTAACCAATGCTGGAAAATGAAGCACAATGCAAATTAGAGGCTATTTAATGAGCCACTGTGCCTTGACACTGAATACTACCTAGAAAATTCAACACCACGGGATTCCTGAAAGATGAATACAGAGGAAAGAGCCAAAGAAAGGAAAAAGAATAATGCCATTTCATACATTCTGATTATGCTAAGTTATTATTAGTCAGTTTTTATAAATTGTGTCTGGAGATCTCTTTACAGAACACTGAAAATTAGGTTAAAAGGAGTGACTTTAAGATTACTTGTGCATGCAAACAAAATCTATCTGCTCATATTCACCTTAAATCTGCAGTGATATTTGTGAGGTATTTGACCATGTCCCGGCTAGACTTGTCCAAACGGTATGAGCTGTGAACAGAGATGAGATGTGTTCAAGTATTGAAACAAGGAGAAAGACAAACATTGATTTTTGTTTCATTTGTAATTAAATGAGTTCAATCACATTTGCAATGATGCCATTCACCATAACTCAGCCATTTCCCTATGTAGAAAGTGAAAAAGAAGTGGTGAAGGAAGTGGTTAAGAAGAATAAGATGATAAAGAAGGTGATTGACAAAATGAAGAAAGTGGTGAAGATGATGAGGATAATGAAGGTGTGGAACAAGATGAAGAATAAGAAGATAAAGAAGATGATAAAGATGAAAGCAAAGAAGGTACAGAACAAGATGAAGATGATAGTGGTGAAGAAGAAAAAGATGATGAAGAAGATGAAGAAAGAGGTGAAGAAGACTTTAAAGAAGAGGAAGATGAAGAAGGTGAAGAAGAAGGTGGTGGAAAAGATGTTAGGTTAAGATCACCAGTGAAGAAGGAAAATAAAATTAAAAAGAAGAATGTAGTGTAAAAGAAAACTATGAAATTGACAAAGAAGTTGGCTGAGAAGAATAAGTTAGTGGAGTAGAAAAAGGTGATGAAGAAAAAAAAGAGGTTGGTGAGGAAAAAAGATTGAATGAATAGAAATAATTGCAAATCTAAATATAAGTTTAACAACTTTTGGCTTTAAAGAATAGTTCAACCCAAAAAAATAAAAATTAACTCACTATTTACTCACCCTCAAGTGGTTCTAAATCTTTATGAGTTTCTTTCTTCTCTTCACAAAAGAAGAAATTCTGTAGAAAGCTTAAATCTCATAACCATTGAGGAAAAACAGATATGAAAGTCAATAGTTGTGGGTTTCCAGCTTTCTTTAAAATATCTTCTTTTGTGTTCAACAGAAGAAATAAATTCATAAAGGTTTGAAACAAGTAAAGAGTGAGCAAATGATGATTTTTCTAACCACATCTTTTGCGCCAAAAAACATACTGAAGAGAATCTTGGGTAGAAGTTAGTAACATTTTAAAACTCTGCTCGTGTCTGTTGGAGTTTGGGATTAGTTGAATAATCTTTCATGCTGAATTCACACTGCGACTCGTCCCCTGTAGGAATATAATCACACCCTCTCCCACTCTCTCTCAGCTCCAATCTCCTGAGATCTGCAAATTGTGCACACAAACACTTCCCTGAAAGCTCAGTGCAGATCTCTGGGCCATTTCTGCTGCGAGATTGTGCTGGCCAAAGTCAGAAACGCACCACACAAGCACAGCTCAAGTGATTATTACTGTTATTGTACCGTTATAGTGGCTTGAGAATCAACACACAGAATCGAGGCTCATTCTAATCTGAGACTTTAGGAAGAAAACCTGATTGTAGTGTTTGCTGATGAAGTTACAGAGCGTGAAGAGACTCTTCAGGGCGCAGGGACAGATTTGATGCTGCTGCTGGTGATTCTCCAGCTCGGAGCTTGAAAAAATCAATAGCGTCAATGTGTCTCCCTCGGTTTGCACGGTGTGCGTCCTTCTCATCTGCTGCAGGGGACATTTCTGAGCCTCACGCTGTAACTACAACAAACTGTGAACATCCACAGCTAAACTGCAGAGGGCAGATGTTCAGCATGTGTACGCTTGTCGCCACAGGGAGCTTCATTAAAGCTGGATCGTGTATTAAGTTGAATCTTTTTTCAAATAGTCAAGGAAAACACGCCGCATTAATCTGCCAAAACAAAGAACACAAAGGGTGTAATTAAATGAACTTTTCTCAACGTTCCCAGCAGGTTGGTGCAAATTGAAGCGCAATATAAATATACTAAAAGATTACAAAGGAATCAGCATGAGTGGGTTGTACTCGTGTCCTGACGCCACTGATATGTGTGGGTGGTCCAGTGCATTGTGAAGCGTTCTGAACTGAACTGATGATCTTTAATAACATTGATAGTGACAAGCTTCTCACAAGGTCATTGCGTTACGGTTGCGAACTGGTTGCTGGTTTTGTGTCATCAGCATCCTCTTGCAGTCTTCCTGTATTCTCAGAGGATCTCCATCAGCGGGACTGGGCCATACCGAGATAAATGAGGCTGTCTTGAGTGATCAGCTTGCATGCTTTCTAAAATCTTACCATGCTTTGATATGTTGTCACTGCATCACGACGACCTCTGACCTGCCAAGTCTGCACTATTCCATCAGAATGTACTGCTGTTATTTCCTTGGTAAGATTCATTTGTTTGCTTTTCACACAGGATATTCCCATATCCTCATTAACATATTTGTATGCTTCTGTTCTCAGCTGAAGCAGCCCCTTAAGACTATATAAAACTATATGTCAGTCACTTCCAATCTGCTTTGCTGCGCTGTTAAAATCCAGGTTTAATAACAAGACATTGACTGACAATTTTATTCTGACCAAACTCTTAAGTTAAAGACTGTAGTATGATTTAAGCTAGCTAACATTTGAAATAATACTGGATTTTTTCTCATAAAAAAACAAAAAACGTACAATTGACTAAATATAATTTGAAGCAAAACATTAAAATAAGTTGAAGCAACAGTGAGTCACTAAATTTGCTGACAAAATATGGCAACATTGTTAAATGTGTTCTAAAAGCGAGTCTATTTTTGTATGAAGCATTTTAAGATAAAACATTTTATCATTTCCCAAACATATATTCCCAAAATATATAAATAATAAAAAAAAATTAAACATACATACTTTCCCCAATATCTGTGTGTGTAATATAGTACCACAACCCTCTTCCAGCTACTGATGAGATCATTTTTTCCATAATTTTTTACACAATGCTTCCACAGTGCTTTCTGATTTGTACGTTTTCATGGTTTTATGGTAACTGTTCAACTGAGTTACTGTTCAGTAAGAGTATAGCAACTCCAGATCCTACGTAAATGTTTTCATTGTTTCTTTTCCTTGACATATTGTTTTCAATTTTATGCAACAAAATATTTTGGAGGCCGTAATATTTTTGCAAATATAATCTAGAAAAAAATTTAAAAACTTGAAAATAAAAAATTCCTGACAGGAAATAGATAATAATATTAAACATTATTGTCATTATAATTTAAAAAAATTTGATTTGAAAGTTATACCTGTGATGGCATGGTTTAATTTTCAGCATAATTACTCTTCAGCATAATTAGTCTTCAGTCACACATGATCATTCAAAAATCATTCTAATATGTCAATTTAACACTCAAGAAATATATTTTATTAATTCATTCATTCATTTTCTTTTCAGCTTAGTTTATTAATCAGGGGTCGCCACAGCGGAATGAACTACCAACTTATCCAGCATATGTTTTATGCACCGGATGCCCTTCCAGCTGCAACCCATCACTGGGAAACATCCACACACACTCATTCACACACATACACTACGGACAATTTCGCTTACCCAATTCACCTATAGCGCATGTCTTTGGACTTGTGGGGGAAACCGGAGCACCCGGCAGAAACCCACGTGAACATGGGGAGAACATGCAAACTCCACACAAAAATGTCAACTGACCCAGCTGAGGCTCGAACCAGCGACCTTCTTGCTGTGAGGCAACAGCGCTACCCACTGCACCACCACAAATTACAAATATTTGCATTTATATATACAGTGCATCTTATGTATTTGCCATGATGACAATATATAATATATCACTAGCATTCAGCTTTAAGTGCAATTTAAAGGATAAAATAGGTTAATAGGTTGTAAACTAGCAAGGTAGGTTAATGATTATTTTTTATTTATTTTTTCAGAGAGCCAGAATTAGCCAAAAGGTCCCTTAACAAAACAATCATTGGACAACAGTGGTTTGCTTAAACTTCTTAAGGGGTCTAATAATATTGACCTTAGCAGTTTTTACATTTTTATTGTCACTTTTAATTTTTATTCCAGCCAAACTAAAAGAAATAAGACTTTCTCCAGAAAAGAAAAAATATTAGGAAATACTGTGGAAACAATTCCTTGCCAATTGGCCATTGTTAAACATCCCTTGGGAAATATTCGAATAATAATGTAAATTTCACAGGAGGGCTAATCATTTTGACACACTTTTTGTCTGGATTCAGATCTTATTTAGAAGAGAAACCTTTTGCAACAACATGAATGTCTTTTGACCAATTCCGTAAGAGTCAAAAGTGTTTATGCATGCATCATACAAGATGGAAGATCCACAAGAGCATATTTAGGCAGATTACTGGCCTACATCATCATCATCCTGCACATGTTGTTTAGAGCTGATCAGATGGCCTGTCTGAATCATAGGCTTGTCTTCTCAAATCTGTTTTTCATAACAGAAGGCAGCAACGGATGACCCAGTTCCTCGAGATTCAGTGGCTTGGTTTGGATAAACCAAAAGTACCAGAACATGACCCTTGGACTGAGTACAGAATCATCTCTACTGTGCGACTGCTAAATCATGAAGCACATTAAACCTACAAAGCAGTGAACATAACATGCAAGCTCTATAAACAAGCACATGTAGTCATTTGAAAAGCTAAAATCACATTTTGCAATTCCTATTGATTAAATTTGTAATTTACTTTCTTGTTTAATCTGGCACAAATGTTGTATAACAGGCAACTGAACCAATTATTTTTCTCTTAAGGTCATTTGCCTTCCTCGTATAGGGCAAAGCTTCACACATAAACATATTCTTCTAGAGATTACTGTACATTTAAACAAGATTCAATGGTATCACTTCATTTTGATGGTGCCTTTTGCACATTTAATTGACAACTAATTCTCACCAGAGTATTAGTAGACTGATGCTGCTCCACCAACCGTCATTCTCCTGACTATAAAAAAAAAGCTGCAAGTAAATGTTAACCCTAACCTTAGTCTACAGTACTCATACTCTAATGAGAGTTAGTTGCCATGTAGTTGTGATTTCAATTATAGTCAACAAAATGTGTTAAAGTGACAATCAAAATAAAGCAATACCAAATCATAGTCATGTACTCAGCACTTTCTCTGATGTGGTACATCTTATACCCCTAAAGATATTCATCGATGTCTCTTCTTTTCTTGAAATGACAGCAGCAACTAAAATAGCTCTCTAGAGTTTGAACAAGGTCTACTTTTCTTAAACAGGCTGTGAACTTCTCAATACCTGCAAGTGCTAATTACATGAACGTGATGCTAACTTACACAGTAGCTAGATTTAATGGGACGCACCTTTCAGTGGAATCCCTGCCGCCTTACAATCTTAATACTGTATAAATATACTTCCTTATAATGCACAGTCAATGCAGTGTTCCATGCACCTACTCAGGGGAAGAGCTCATTTGATGTGCTACACTCTCTTTCATTAGACGCACTTTGAGAGAGACAGTCTTGCCAAATTTATAACATCATGTTTCAGAGCTTTGCATAACGGCGAACAGGGCTGTAATACAGAGCAGAAAATAATCCTCACGTCTGGTGGAGAACAAAAGCTCCAGGTGGTATTGTGTGAGAGAGTGAGAGCGGGTGCAGTGTTAACAGGAATATCCCAAAATTCAATGCTGGCTGGGGATGAAGCACTATCTGGAATGTTTACAAAGACTACGAGAAAACATTGTAAAAGTTTCACTTTCTATGTGTGCTTGATATCTGTGAGTGTTGAAACCAAGTAAATGACATTAGTTTAGATTATCAAAATTTTATCCAGTTTCAAACATATTAACTTTGGTTTGCCAATATGGCATTGGTACATACCTATGACTGGTATGAGTACAAATTTGTATAAAGACATTTTTATTGATCATAACTTTTTGTTAATAATCACAGACATGATAAGTTACTACAGTACATGAAAAATTGTAACTTAGAAAGTACAATGTCAGACTTTTCACTATACTGCTGATATACACATTTCATTTACACTAATTACCACAGACAAACAGTGTACTTTAACATTTTTCCATAAATAAAAGAACAGAATGCTCATGTAAGTTACTATTTCTACTATTCTGTGTATACATAATTAAGCATTTCATTAGGCAGGTTATGATTGGTTAAACAGTGAGCTGGCATCTCATTGGCCAACGGCTATGAATGAGTGACCTGCGTGAGAAGAGTGTGCTGTAAGGAAAGTCCAAATAAAAACACACACTCAAATCCAGGGTGATTCATATGTAAAACACAATTTGCACATTCGCAGTCATGATGAAATCTTACAAAAATGTAAACATTCAAAACATTAAAATTGGACATTTTGTCCAATTTGTAAATTATATTTTGAATTTGTGAAACATATTTTATGAATATGTATTTTTATTTTGTGCATGCAAATTGTTTTTGTGAATATATTGTTTTTTCAAGCACATAAATTTGGTTTCATGCATGTAAATTTGGCTACACGTGTACATTGTGTTTTTGCATGAATTATTATTGAGACTAATCTAGCTTCATAGGTTTCAGAGTACCTCTACCAGTAACCAGCTTGTAGTGAACACTGAACAAGACTATTCAAATGTTGAGCAAGCCAGCTCATTTGCTGAAGAATCAGCAGAATCCAATCAGTTCCCTAAGCAGTAATGATGCGATTTCAGATTGCATTTAAAAGCCAATCAGTCTGCGCCATCTAAAGTCTCATGACTGAATAAGATAAGTAGTATTCATCAGCATTCAAAATTCATTGCCTAACATGACCAGAAGCGCCAATCTTAGTCTGGGGTGTCTGAATCACAGCAGCTTTCTATATCAAATAGCCTTGGTTTTTGATATGAACACAGAGACACAGTGAGTTCAGTTGCAGCAGGAGTCATTGTGTATTGAATCCCTTCCAGCAGATCGTCTCTATGATTATATGTGTGTTTGTCAACTTAATAGCTTGCATTTTTCACTCAAATTTACTGGCACCCCTAAACGTCGGTTTCAAGCGGTAAACCAGGACATCTCGCTTTCATACCAAGAGAGTCTATAATGCACAATCTGTGATGTGACTGCAGATGTTTCATGATGGCTCATAAAATACATTTGCATATTCCACAAAAAAGGATCTCAGAATGTGGGATTGTGGATAACTGGTTAATGATTGCACGCCTGTTTTCTGCTTTATGACTTTGAACATTAATCACTCTAACCTCAGATTGGATAGGGTTTCTAATGAGATTCACCGGATGATGAAAGTTCTTACCTCTGGTCTGAAAGTTGTCTCTGCAGCACAGATCTGACGAGCGCATTGGGTCGCACCATTTTCTGCGGGGAGTTTTTGGGGCTGCCATCAGAGTCTCCACTGTCTTGATCACCCATGGCTTTAACGTAACTGCTGCTCCGCATCCTTCTGCAAGGGATCTCCTCATCTCTCCCACCCCATTCATCCTGAGGGACCTGGACAGTACAGACACACATTCAGGTTTTCATATAATACAGAATAGTAATTTTATAGAGCAATATTAAACCATATATCCATGCATATATTGTCACTTATTTTTAATTGCTAGCAAAGGTGAGATCTCCTTTTTTCTCTCCATTCCTGTCACCTAAGGATTTTAAGTTTGGTTCTCTTGGTTCTGGTGGTCCAGACCAAATAAGAAAATGATACATTTAGTCCTGGTGTGCGTTAAAATTCAGTCTTTTTTGTGAATCATATGGCTGGTTTTGGTTTATTTAGATGTCATTGGTCAATACTGTGTTAACATTTCAGCAGAACTACACCTGAGATTGCTTGAAAGTGGTTTTGGTCTGCTTGTTTGTTGCGTATCATTGTTTGGATGGAAGTATACAAGTTAACCGTACAAACCTCCTAAGTGTGAAAACACCCTAAAAGGCACATCAAATTCAGTAATAACATTTTAATGGCACTAAACTTGTAAAATGACACTTTAAATTGTTTTATAATGATTGAACTGAAATGATTCAACACTGAACTGAGCATAATAATAACATAACAGTGTCATGTAATTATGGCTTTATTGCACATTTGGGATTTGGCACAATGATATTGTCACTTTCTTGTTTAATACAGTAAAACTGTTGTCTATTACCATTTTCAGTGATTTCAATTATATTTTGTGCAAAACAAATCTCTTATTTCTTGCTGTGATAATTGTTTTATAAAAGAAATACCCAAACAATTAAACTTACCCATCACATGCTCTTAACATTTACACAAACTGAATTGTTAAGTCGGGCCTCACAGTGGCACAGTGGATAACACGTTCGCCTCACAGCAAGAAGGTCGCTGGTTCGAGCCTCGGCTGGGTCAGTTGGCGTTTCTGTGTGGAGTTTGCATGTTCTCCCTGTGTTGGCGTGGGTTTCCACCGGGTGCTCCGGTTTCCCCCACAAGTCCAAAGACATGCGGTACAGGTGAATTGGGTAAGCTAAATTGTCCGTAGTGTATGACTGTGAATGGGTGTGTATGGATGTTTCCCAGAGATGGGTTGCAGCTGGAAGGGCATCCGCTGCGTAAAACATATGCTGGATAAGTTGGCGGTTCATTCCGCTCTGGCGACCCCAGATTAATAAAGGGACTAAGCCGAAATGAAAATGAATGAATGAATGAATTGTTAAGTCAATATAAATCTATAGGAAAGGAAAATATAAGTCTTGGATATGACAGGCACTTTTTTTCCAACAACAGACAGCAGTATACTAATAAGAAAACTGTAAACTGTGCTTTACTGTAATTTACTGATCCATTTATTAAATCAATTTCATGTTTATTTTAAGTCTGCATGAACCAGAAGTTGCTAAGACTTTTATTTTAGTATGTTGATGTACTTCTAACTAAAACGGAATATGGAGTAGGGGGCGGGGCTTTCTTTTGCGCATCATTCCCTCATAGCAAACTTAACAGTAAGAGAGTGTATTAATATGTATTTGTTATGAAAGCCTTCAGGTTGCCATCAATAGTAGGACCACTATTCAAAATGTGAAAGCAAATGAGCTGACTTTCACTGAAAATTACCAAAACAAACCACATTTTTTTAGTGAATGTACTTTCATGGATTAATTATTCAATGTGTTAATTCAACAATGTGAGCTAGCAAAATAAACACTGTTCATTTTGATTTCAAGTGGACTTTAATGTTTAAAAAACAATTAAGGCTTTAAGTTGGACATTACATTTTTTGCAAATCAGGAATGTAAGAATTACAAGAAATAAACAGAAATAAAAGAGCTAGTATAACACTTCCGAGGTTAACATTCCAATATCATGGTCCTGAGGGAATCCAGGGCCAATTTTGTACCTTCTTTATGTAAAATAGTAGAAAAAGTTGATCCAACTAAGAGAAAGGTAAAAAAAAAAAAAAAAAAAAAAAAACTTCCTTAGAAGGTGTGTTTGCACAAACAGTCAGCAAGAGCAAGAAGATAAGAGCAGCATAAGCAGTAAACAGCCAGATGCTCATTAAAACAGACTCCTCAACGCAATTCATTGCCAATGCCGCTGACACGGTGACATTGTCACGACTGATATCAATCACCTTTACCGGCTGACATTTACTTCTTGGCACTTTCCCCAAGAACATCTTCACAGAAACCACTTATCACAGACTATCTTTGCATGCGGGCAGTGACTGAGTAATATTACAGCTGTTGTCATGATCTTGTGCACTTAATGACTCTCTTCTGGTGAATGAACAACATCTCATTGAGAGCAAAAGATTGACTGATAGATCATATGACAGAAACAAGACATATTTATGACGTGTTCTCTTTTGAAACTAGCTGAGAACAATTTCGTCACCTAGCAACTGCCCTTATGCTCATAACCTTCAGAACGGTACTTTACATCAGTACTCTGAAAACATCCTCTCAAAGCAACTTACGCCACAGTTTTACAAGCCAAGAGATGAATTCATTATAACAGTGTCAGGAGAACTCGACAGTGTCCTTACTGGAAGCTTTTAGACTGACTTTAGAGGATTTTGAAGAACTATGCTTAAACTTTTAGGACTTCAGATTCCTCTGAACAATGTGATAGCTATAGTCTCTTACAAATTTCATGATGAAAATAGTCATATAGATTACTCATAGGTAATGTATTTTGACTCTGTTTAGATTACTTTTAGATTACTTTTGACCTAACTTGTTCGGTAACAGATTTGTATATGATAAACCAGCCATTCACCGGGACTACACCTGCCATCATGCTTTGCATCTCACAGCTGAAACAGTTTACCAATTTGGACATTGATTACACTGACACAGCTGCAGATACACACTATTTAAGCACCACCCTCACACACCTTTATTGTGGGTTATTGTATTGTGTATGCTATATGCTATATGAAATGCAATATGAAATGGCTGCATGAAAAGCATTAAGTCCTTATTTTCTGAAAAATCTTCTTGCAACATTAAATATAGTTAAAACTTCAATAAATTAGTTGAAATATACAGCCAAAATATGTGATTATTAATGCAGCCTTGTTAAAGATAAGGTTTGGTTAAAAAAAAAAAAAAAAAGTTCATAACTACAATAATGTTTCACTGATCTTTTCTGTGTTTTCGGCTTACTGGATGTGAAGATTAATGGTGAATACAGACTTAGATTTTAATCAAAAATCCATTAATATGCAAGCTAAAGATAGTCAGTAAAATATTTTCAATAAATGCCATTTCTTTTCTGTTTAGAGAGCAAATATATATATATATTTTAAATGTTAACATTTAAAAAATATTTTAGTCTTTCAGAGCACACAGTGGTTAATCCACGTAACATTCCATTAAGGATTTGAATCAATTGAACCACAGTAGATGACATTTAATACGAAACAGCTTGATTAACTCTGTGTCCTTTACCAAAAGCCTTTTGTTTATCAGAAATCCTCTCGTCCAGGTCACAGGAGGCACATTTCAGCCGCCTCGTGGCTCTTTAGCATTCAGTAAGAAGAACGATTGTGATCAAGGAGTCAATGAAAATGAGTAAATGTCACGGACACCCTCGTACACACGCATACACACATGCACACACACATAATCCATAGAAGTCTTTAGGTTAATTAAGTCTTGAAGGAGTTTGATATTTTTAGACATTTAATTAACCAAAAACGCCAGAGGACAGACACAATCTGTGGTGTAAAACCCCTGATAAACCATTGAAATTTTGAGTCCCCCTTATAATTTGGTAACACATTATATTAAGAACAAATTCACTTTGGACCCTTTTCACAAGACTGTTAAGAGTGCATCTTAAATCATTGAAAGTTTTTCATTTTAAAATAATAAAAAAAAAACATACGTATATGTATATATGTATGTATTATATTATCTTTGCAACAAATTACAAAAAAACAAAAAAATGACCGTTTATGCGTGCCGTTTCTAATGCAGTGTCAATGGACAGGACAGTACATTTGACATTGTTTTCTTGTTATCAGTCTCACACAATTTTATTTTATTTTTATTAGACTAGTTTATTAGTACTTATTAAGTATTATCTTATTCTACATGCCTCAATACTTAAACCCACCTATTACCTTAACAACTAGTAATAAGCAGCATATTAGTAGTTTATTGAGTCTAAGTCAATGGTTTGGTAATAGTGAGATATACCTTAAACCAAAGTGTGACCAATAATTTTTTAATATAAGAAAAAAATTGAAAACACTTCATGCTATTTCCCTTTATCAGTTTTACTGTATTCATTATGCACTTTGTCAGGATAAGAAACTTTTTTTTATTAACTCCTAAAAACCATGAAATTATGAGAAAGATCCTTTAAATTTTAATATCACAACAATTAAATAACATAATTTAATTCAGGCTGCATATTAATGCTGTTTGGAACTGAATCCTTTTTTTAAACTATCTCTGTTTATGCCATTTAAACAATTCAACATTAAATTTAATTGACATGTTTGTTTTATAACAAGTGCTGAAAGACCAAGTATGTTAAAACTCATTTAGGGGACAAACAGTGACACAAATAGCATCTGCTGTCATCAACATTCTCCTACTCATCACACACACACACACACACACGCACACGCACACGCACACACACATGCACGCACACGCACACTGACCTCTTTAATTGTTTGACTCTCACAGTTTATTGAAATGTTGTGTGTTTGTAAGAGACGCTGTTTGGCTCTTGCTGGCTTGTAAACAGTGGTATTAATTGGTTATTAGATTCACCTTCACTGACCTATCAGTAAATCTATTAAAATGCAATCGTCTCTTCTCGTAGCCTTTAGAGGCAGGTGAAGAATACAGAGAGAAAGAGCATAATGAGAAGGGTAAGCTGTGTGTCAGAGTGTGACGGAGTTTGTGCTTCGACACGGCAAGACTCAGCTGGAGAGGTCTGCTCATTTAACACTTTTCCCATGATCCTTTATCATTCAGATAGCGAATACTGATGTTCACGGTGCAGTGGACTAAACCCAACAGTGTCTGTCAGCAAACCTCTGCCGAAATGTCAAAGTCATGAGGTTTGAAAACTTCATCTCTGACTTTCAGGGCTACTCTTAAGGTTGTTCACAGAAAGTTGAGAGAAAAGTTCAGCTATGCAAATGCACAACGGTTTGATGCTCTGCCTACCAATGGGACTGAAGTACACTTGCACTCTATTTCTACTAGTTGAATGTAGAAAAGGTTAGCTTTTAATGAGAAGTTTCGCTGTTTCACATGATTTGTCTCTGCCAAGGAACATACAGTAAAAATTTCACATTGAAACTATTTCAGAAATAAATTAGCTTTTCTTACGTTTTACGTTGTTTCTAGTCCAAAAATCAAAAAATTCTTAAATCAAGAAGCATTGTCTAGACAAGTAACAAATATGGTCATGTCTACATAAATAATAAGTCAGAATGAAGTAAGTTTTTCCTTAAAACAAGCAAAATAGTTTTCGCTTTGAAATAAGATTATTTTGTCTACCCCATTGGCAGATTATTTAGCTTGTTTTAAGGAAAAACTCACTTAATTTTGTCACATTATTTTCACAATACAAGACAATATTTTTTACATGTCTGCTTCTGTTTTTACATTTTTAAATGCTTATTGATTTAAGAATTTTTTGATATTTGGACTAGAAAAAAGACAAAGACTATAAGTAAGAAAAACTTTTTTTGCAGTGTTGAAATATTTATGATTTGATCTATTATGGTCTGTTCCAAGTTATATGCAAATTCTTATTCAGAGTATAGTCTAACAAATCATCTTGTTTTTTCATCAACACTTGACCTTCTAATAGTAACACCATTTTATCTAGCTTTTATTTTCTACGTTATTCTTCAGAATTTTGACATTATTCTTTAGAAATATTTCGAATACATCTTGTTTTGTGACTTGTTTCTATATCCATGTTGACATATTTTGTAAATAGAAATAATGTCAAAATCTTTTACTGTCACTTTTGATCAACTCACTGCATTTATTCTGAATAAAATACAAAAACCCCAAATCTAGATCTTAACCCCACTGTTTCTCCTTGTTTTAAGCCTTTATTTGAACCAGATAAATGAGTTTTCAGCTTAAAACAAGAGAACTTTCTGTCTTGGTTTAAATTTATTTTATGATTTATTATTTGCATGATGTGTGAATGGGCTATTACTCTTCTGTCAGGAGGACCAGGCCTTCAGCCAAAGCTGTGGGAGATCCAACTGCTGGTAACAGATATCAGCATAAAAGTCTTTGCTGAAATGTTTAAAAAGGTCAGATCTGACAGCGAAATCAGCTGCTGCGTTTAAATGCATTTTAATAATCCATTCATAATCTGACTGATAGTTCATAGAGAATGAGAAACCTTCATGTAAACACCTCAATAGGGAAAAATTATCCGATTAAGCTTAAAAAGAGGTGCAGATCTGTCAGTTTAAGCAGAATGGTCTGCTTTTTTCCAGCAACAATAATCAAACTGAAACTGAAAAATAGAATGACATAAAACATTGAAAGGTTTCATTCTAAATCCACTTGAACCAAATAACTAAAACTGGACAATAATAATGATATAAAACATTAAAAGTTGCATTCAAAATCCATTTGAACCCGCTTAAAAACTTTAGAGCCAGTTTGAATAGCTATAATTCTTCTATCCATCACATCTCTGAGGCTTCAGCCCACAATGAAATGAACTACTGTCCTCCTCATAACGTGATCAATGATTTATGAAGGAAGTGTTGAAACCTGGAGGAAACCCTTGCCAAAAATTCGTCTCGTAAACCATTTAGTATTGATTTTGATCCAAATCACAATCTCAGCTAATGATTCAATCCACTCAAGATGGCGAGCGCTATGATGAACATGCACCAAAAATAGCTGCTTTATTGCCATCGCTGCTCAGGACACCGGACCATCAGAGTGAAGGGGCGAGCGTCCCTCCCGGAGAGTTTGCGTCACAGCGGGCTGCATCGATAACAGCAGCCAAAAATAGCTCCGGCATGATAGACGGCACAGGCTATTTTTGTTGGGGTCGAGAGAACTTATTAAACGCCTGACCCAAAGATGCATCACAGTCACTGACTGCTGGGCGCTTTCTGTCCCCTTCCTGCAGGCTGAGGTTTAATACTTTTGGACATATTTGAAATACAAACACACTTAAGCTAATTGCTGCGCTAAGAAAGACAGATGGAGAGAGCTTGTTTTCGTCCCTCAGTAAAAGTCCACATTTGTGTCTCAGAGGTATTTGAGCTGAAATTAGAATCGGGAGTGATTACTGGCAAAAAACAATTAGCCTTTTTTTAAAATGGATGCTGAAAGTGGTTTACACCTCTGCTGACAGAAAAAAAATTTGTCTTTTGGTACAAGTTTGCAGAGCATTTTGTTCCTTGCCTGACTTATAAAGGTCAAATGTATCTATATATGAAGCTTGTCAGTATATAGAGATTCAACCTATGCATACCAAGTTTTACCACAATGGTTTCATGAAACTAATTGAAGAAAGAATGACATGAGTATTACTTTTAAACTCTACATGAATACTGTGCACAGTTCTGAACAACAGACTATCCGATTAAACACATCACTGGCTTATGAGTATTAGCATAAAACTGCAATTCTCACAGATTGAAATCCAGTCATTTTAACATGAATTTGCATGATTGACAATTTGCAAAACACAATGCAATTTGCAAAACACATGGAAATACATGCTTCAGCCTTCATTTGTGTGAAATCACAAAAACATGCTTAAGTGTGTGTTTGCCTACAGTTTCTATGTAAAATGAATGCAATGCGGCAGTATGACTTTTGTTCCTTTTCATATTAATGATATTTACAGGGACATGTTATTGTCAAATAAAGAATTTTTCTTGCAGTTCTTTGCACAAAACCAAATAAATAAAACAACTTAACAGTGTCTATGTCTAATCAAATACATTTGCCTCACCGGTCTCTACATATGCCCTCCCAGGACAAATTTACAAGTGTGGTTGGTTTGCTTGGTAGCTCACTTTGTACACTGTTGTACTTGTGACCAAAGAGCTCAGGTTTGAGCCCGGTAAAGCATGGTTCTACAAAAGAGATAAAAGCAATGTAAATTCAAGATAAAATTACATGTTCACACTGCACGTTTCTCTTACGGTTGAACACTGGTTGAGTTAATTTGGTTGAGTTAGCTCAGAGGTTTGCTAGGCTACGGGATCTCTATGACAAGCCCTGCCTTCTTGTGGGTGTGCACAAGAGGGACGTTTAACTGAAACGAGTTTAAACAAGTATACGTTGATTTTTACCAAAGATGCACCGATATAGAAATATCTGAATAAGCTCCCAACAAGCCTCCAATACATGAAATGTAATACTGATTTGGGTTCTCTGGATTCTTTTTCACCCCAAGGAAACACCCAGATCCATCCATTCATTAATTATATGAAAGTGCCATCAGCCTCACTGCTTGTGCTGTGCTCTTGCAAAAGTCCAGGACTGGTGGAGGCTGCTGTGTCAGCAGATGTTTACTAAGGGTGTTTTTTCATTATACCTGCTGATCTAACTGCTTGAGTCACACATCTGCAACACTAACTAGTTCTGACAGACCAGCATATGTTGTGTTTTGGACACTGGCCCATTCTAAGATGGTTTCTCAACTTGACTCAATAACTCAGAATCATATTTTCAATAAGCTTTTCTTTTGTAGTCTTCATTTCAGGGCCTGGTATGGAAATCCTGAATTTGTATTCATTTTAATGGTCAAAAATGAATTTAGCAAACAAGAATTCCTATTTATGATGTGCAACATATTGGTGACCATGCCCATACTTCTTTGATAAACGATTAGTTTTAATGTTATCGGTATTAGATAATATGAAAAGAAATTACTGATTTTTTTCTGCACTTTAAATATGTGCCTCCCTTAATCCTACAGCTGAAAGTAATGTCTTTAGAAAATTGAAATAATAAATTTTTATCTCATTGTCAACCTCAAAAAAGAACCATTTTCTGAAGAAGAGTATGTCATTATCCTAATTTAAAGTGCATGAGGCTGAAACCATGATCATATTCTAACATAGGATGAATTAACTAAAGCAATATCACTGTCTTCTTTAAAGTAGGTACATTATTAATAAAAGGCTATTATAGGCATGTTCTAAAACACAATTATGATCCCAAGCAATTTCCAGATATTTTCGCATAGTAGCTGCACTCTACTATGACATATAGATGATTAATTTCAGAAATGCTGACCCGTGACAATCCAGCATCCATTTGTACATGTAGGATAAACAGGCATAATTGTACAAATGAACTAGAAAACAGCAAGAAGCTATTTCCAGAGGTCTGACAGCACCCTAAATAAAGAATCGCAATACAATGTGATGCATTTGGAAAATCACACATTTGCTCAGAAAGATCAATGTTAATCAATATGAGTCACTGTTTGCAATAATTCTGTACATAAACAACACACAAACTGGTCTATTCGGAGTGACAGGACCAATAAATCTGCCTCTCAATTTAGCACATTAGCACTTCACAACATCACAAACACCTCAATCAGGCTATATTCTCCATCAGCGAAAACACAAATATATTCCAGGCTATGTAACAACCATTTCAGCTGACTATTACTTTTGACTCTTTTGGGAGCCTTCTGAATACTAAACAACAATTTACTGGCACCAATAAACCATGGATCAGAAAACAGCCACACCAAGGTTTGTTTTGAAAATGAATAGAATGACTTATATTGACTCCTTACACACAGGCAAACATCCAACTTTTTTTAATCCTAGAGCCCTTAAAATGCTACACCATTCTTACACATCATTCATCAGAACTTGGAATAATACCAAAATGTGTATTCAGAAGAAATATAAAAATGCACATAAAGATTTTAAAATTCACAAAATCCATACATCATGCTATTATAATGAAGTGGCCTTATTTATCCATGCTTTTCTAGATTTTGAAAGGAAATTCTTTCATCATTTACTCATCCTACACTTGTTCCAAACTTGTTTAAGTGTATTTCCTGTTTAAAACAACAGAATTAAGTTATATTTATTATAAAGCATTCTGGAAATTGATATCATTTTATATTATTTTTTTCTTCCTATGGACGTCAATTGCTACTAGTTTCTTAAAAAATATCTTATTTTGTGTTAATCAGAAAAACAAAACTCATAAAGGTTTGGAACCATTTGAGGGTGATTAAATGGTAAGCTATGAACTATCCCTTGAAGTCATCTTGTGGACCTCTGAGGCCCCCTAGTTGAGAAGCACTGTCTTACAGCACATCAGCAGTCGCATTTTCATGAATGAAATCTCACCTGCAAAAAATGACAAGGCCTCATGGAGGACTTTAGATCTTGAGGCATGGTCGGTTTCTCTAGGTTGAGGGAAGATTTACGGTAGGCTTCTTTAGCTTGGCTGACAGTCAGTGTCGACCAGGAGCTGCGCTTCATGAATTTGCCCTCGGGGGCCATAGCGATGCTTTCGCATGCTGAACATTTCACGTCATTGTTGCTCTTAGAGGTCTTTAGTGAAAGGTCACCGAAGTGCCCGTGGCCCATGTCTGGGTAACAGTGAGTGATATGATCTCCATGGTGCCGACTCATGATGCTGGGAGTCCGGTAGGTGCTGTCACTGTCCAGGTTGTCATCAGAGCTCCACCAGCCTGCTATCCCTGAGCGTTGCTTGGAGTCTGACTTGCGTTCCTTGCTCTTACTTCGTTTGCTGTGTTTGTGGCTCCCATGGTCATGGCCGTGATGGTGATGGTGATGGTGGTGGTGTCCGCTGTCTGAGCGAGAGTCTCCCTTGGTGCCGTTCATCTTGGACGAGCCTTCAAGAGAGTGCGATTTGGTGAAGAGCTTCTGGACGGAGTGCACCAGGTGGCGGATGCGCCCTGGACTCTCGTTGCGCTGCTCGCTGTTGGTGGTGGTGGCAGACGTGCGCTGGTACTGTAGCGTGTGGAAACCATCTCTATGAATCGGTAGCTGCTTCTCGAACTGGTCAAGGAGGTTCGCAGGAATACGGTTCATCTTCCCAGATCCGCCCCCCCCACTGACAATGCTAACCCCTCCTCCGCCACCTCCTCCACCGTGAGAAGTGGAGCCGTCATCCCGCGAGCCGTCGTGATGTGTACTGTAGTGCATTCTAGGAAAGGTGCTGCTGGAGATGTGGTCAGATGCCATAGAAACTGGCATCACCATGCACTCCGAGTGTATGGAGCTGCGGGGTGAGCATCTGTGTGGGTCCAAAGGGCAACTCTCAGTGGGACTGAGCAGGTAGTGAGAGCGGGAGTCTGGGCCGACATGCTGCAAGTGATCGAGGGACTGATCGCAGTCTGGCAGCCCACAGGTGTGTCCTGATGTGAAGGTGAGCTGAGGACGACCGCTTGATAAACCTTTCATATTCCTGGGAGGGGAGGGGTAGCTGTCTTCATCGAAGTACGGCGGTGGAGACCATGAATCTAGCTGATCTATGAAAGACAAAGACAAAAAAAAAAATAGAAGACGAGTGAGTTTGATTGATTTTACTCTGGCATTCTGCATCAGTTTAGACCTTACATGTAGGCAACTAATAGGGATGCTCTTAAAACACTGTGGAGAGATATAAACAAGCTCAATTTACAAAATCTCTGCCACTTTTAGGAATTCAGGTGAGCTCTTTGGCTGCACAGTCATGGAAAACGAGACACTTTAATTTATGAATGGAATGAAATAATGTTGTCCACACAATAGCACGTCCCACAGCCCTTTTGCCGATCCTCCCCATCTGGTCCTGCCAAGCCTTACGAGGACAGAGTTGCAAGCCTTGCCATTTATCCAATGCAAAGTAAAATAATAGCCTATCATTTTGGAACCGCTGGGCCATCCGTCAAAGCCGGATCCAGAGAGAGAGGGAGCACTTCGAGATGCTTCAGTGGTTGTCCTTGAGAGACATTGCTCAGAGATTAAAACCACATTCACTGTGATCTTTCATCACAGCCACATATGGGCAGCCTGCCGCTAACTTCATCAGAGCCTCAGAGATGGTGTTTTTCACATCCAGCCGTTTGCCCTTTCTGACATAACTATTTCATGCTGCTGGATCACATGTCATTTCACACAGGTGATTAATGGGAATTTTCATGTGGTGAAAAGAAATACATGGTAACGCATATTAATACAAAGGTCATTTTTCAATCACTGCAGGGAAAATACAGAACAGAACATGTCAGGTTTAATGAGTTTTCAGTGTCAAAAGTGAAAGCTGGTTAAACCTCAACTGATTTAATCTCAGCTGAGGTATTATTAACAATTTTAAAGTTGTCTTTCTTATCAGAATGAAAACACATCTTTTGGAAAATATTCACACTCTTTATGTTTCCAAAAACTTCATTAGCCAACTTGAGTCACAAATTGATAGTACAAGCAAATCTGCAAACAGTATCAGAATAGATTGCTGTTGAAACTACAGCTCTTAAAAGCATAGGCCTTTTCTGAAAACGCCATAGTATATGTACTAGACCATGTACACGAGAAAGAGAAAAATAAGCAAGCTAACATGCAATGCAATTTAATGTATATCTCTCATTCTACACCTTTTGGTTTGTATGGGGAAAAAATGCTGTTTCGAAGAGTGTGCATGAAGAGTGGGCATGAGTCCTGAGTGATGTATGAAAACCCACATAATAAAGCCAAATAACAGAGAAGATAAATAGAGCAACAGACCTTAGATAGTATGCTTGTTATTAATAGCAATAGTCTCACATTAGTCTAATACTGAGCTTTAAGTAGCAGAAGTTATCACTCCAAAACCTGTGAACGTCACTAAAGACAGTTCTAACCAGTGTGGAATGATGTTCCTGTGACACAGATCAAGAAAACAGGCAAGACTAACTAGTCCCCAACAATACATCGTACTATGGCAGCATATTACATCTTTGTTCAGGAAATGCACCATTAATAGAGTAGGGGAACACCCTCAAATCCTCCAATGTGAAACAAGCTACAGTGACATCTTTTTAAAAATACAACGAATATCTCAACACAATCTCATTGGTTCATTCTGTTAAAATTCTCTTTTTGACCATACAGGAAAAACTTAGTCTAACTAGAGTAAAGCATTACTAGACGCTGCAGCAGTGAAGTGATTGGGTTAAAGTAGGCTTTTATTTGAGATACAGTTAATATGACAATTTTTTACACTGGAGACCAAGTGGTCAACTTTAACAATTTGATTTCTTGCATTCAATCTATTATAATTTTCTTGTCCTTATTTGTGAAATTAACTGCATTATTAACCCTTTATGTTCTTTATTTTTACAAAAATATATTGTAGTCAATGACAATAAAGTGACCATATATGGTTCTTTGTGCAAAAAAGGGTTAATCAGTGCACTGGAATCTTGTATAGAAAGAGAGCATTTCAAGTACTCCTTAAGTTATGAAGAAAAATATAAAAAATATGAAACTGTTCAATAGTTCAATATAATCAGCTTATAATCAATAATTATAAGCTATAACAATATTCAACAATATTACTTCTTGTAATTGCTATTGTATTTTGACTAAATAAATGCAGACTTGGTGAGCATACGATTTTTTTTTTTCAAAAACATTTTCAGAGCCCAGAAAACTGAAACTTCATATTTCGCACTTGTCTGAGTCACATGGACAATGTGAAGAAACTGGGCAGAAGACAAAAGCAGGAGCAACTTAATGTGAATTTGAAAAGCAACAGATTCAAACCCCTCCCTTGTGTTTAATTTAGAACACAAACAGAGTACTGACCCATAAGGAGGATCTTTAGCTCAGGTCAGCACACACCATAATGATGCCCAAGTCCATCTTGATTGAAGAGGACCTGAAGGAGATTGTCAAGTTTGTTTATTCCGAGCGTATGAAAGAATATTTCAGAGTGACGGCGAATCGCAAAGAGGCACTTCATTAAAATTAAACTTTGTGAGAGACTGAACAACACAGAGAGTCACATTAAAGCACATCCAGAACAAGCGCTCCTATTTGGATCACAGTCTGTAAACACTGGCCAATACAGCCGCTTGATTATGCTCAGCCAAAGGTTAAAAGCAAGGAACCTCTAAAGAATCAGGTTTGCACATCAGAAAAATCGAAGAGATGCAATTGTGTCCTTCGCTCCCAGAAGGCTCTGCAATAAGCCACAGTTACTATTCCAAATCTGAAGGGACAGATAAAACTGACAGAACCAGAATGGTTCTGGTCTCTTTGGAGATGTTATAGTTTTGAAGCAGCCTGTTGTTGGTTATTTCTCCTTCATCCAAATCCAACACAACTGCAGCTAAATATCTAGAGACAACAAGAAAGGAGAAGCACAGATTGCAGATAGAAGTTTTTTTTTACACATTAAAAACAGATCAGCCAAAAGAGCTTTTCTATACCCAGTGGACTGAATCAGCTAGAAGAGTATCACCTTGAGAAGAGTAGACCATTCAAAAAACCCTACAAAGAAATTATACTACATCACTGATGCCATATCATTTGTTTATTCTATGCTCTGTTGAAATTCTTGATTCTGATTGGCTGGAATGTATGCAATAAAATCAGTTAATGCGCAGGTAGTTCAAGTCAGTTTGTTCATAGTTCTAAATTAATGCGCTCCCCTCCCCTCCCATAAACATTAATAATCTAGAAACTCAGTGACCGTTGCCAGAGCCTATCTGCATCTGAGACACATCCCTCTGTGTAATCTTGAGGACGCCAATGTGTGGTTAACAAGAGAGCCGATGGGAATCAACCATCTTGACAATTTGCTCTAAAATATTGGCAAAGAGGTAGCTTAACACATTATAATTTTTTTGTTTTTTGACATGGCCATGTCATATATCACACACACAATCTATCTTTCTGTGCCTGTGTTTAATTAAAGTGGGCAGATATAACATGTCGAATCTTAAATAAATTTAGGTAAATTCAATACTTGTTTTAACTTGTTGATAACTTGGATAACCATGGAGTAAGCAGGATAATCAATAGTTTGCTGTGCAATAAAGGATTTTCGGCACATTTTTAATTCACTTTTAAATGCACCCATGGAGGGTAGCTCTTTGCCTCCACATTATGCATTAAAATCCCTAATTATAGTTGATATAAATATTACATATTTGGTGATAGTTCATCTAATTCATCCAACCTGTAATTCAACAGACAATGTTTGCAGTTTCTAAATGAATCAGCTGCTTTGAACAAATAATTTGAATTGCTGACTCAAGGAATCACCATTGCCATTACCTACTGATTTAGTATCATAATTGAATTTTGCATGACAGGCCAAACTCAGTCAAGCTAACAGCACAAGAACACAACCAGCAGAATATCTGTGGATGTACAGTTTGGAATAATTATAATTATTTATTTATTTTTTAAATAAGTACCCGCTGTTTTTCATTTATTATTATTATTATTAATTTTTTTTTTATCCAAAAATACTGTGCAAGAGTAACTCTGTTAAACAGTATTACAATTCAACTAATGTCAAATGGAATTTAAATCTGAACATTTAGTAGCCATTCATTTAACTGGGTTTATATGAAGTCAAATATGACTAAAAGAAGACTATTTATTCAGTAACCGGCTCTGATAAATCCAGTGAGTGAGCCAAGTTCATCACTGACTCATTCGTGAGTCATTTTGACCGATTCATTTAAAAAAAGGGGGGCTACTAAGAGTCATTGGCTCAGCAATCAAACTAAACTGATGGTGTGGCATGCCTGAAGCTTGCTGATTATGAACTAGTTCTGCATTCCCAAACCTACAAATGAAACTCAAACAATTTTCCAGCAGCATGAATTGCAGTGTAACCGGCTCCTGCATGTTTAAGGCAAGACACTGCAGGCAAACATCCTGTTTCAATTATGAGAGTTTTGGCTTTTCATAAAGTGCTTTTTTCACTCCAGTGGAAAAAGAAAACATTCAAAATACACTTTTAAGTGTTTCTTATGTCTTTACATATTGTTTGTCTCTAGTTGTCAATTACAATACATATTTTTAAAGACTGTTTTCTCAAAATGTGTTTTTTCTCAGGCACTAGGCCATAAATATCCACTTCAACACCAAACAGGTTTATTCATATCTGTATTTTGAAGGTTTTTACAGAGAGATCTGTTCATACATAATTTGCCTGATTATAATACAACATTTATAATACAACTAAAATAAACTTCCTTGGCTTTGCGCAGAAAGTTATGAAAAAGATTCACAAATTCCCCTCTGTAAAACTTCTGATTCATATATGTCAAAAGAACTTTTTAAACATGACTTCATCCAATGTTCAAATTGTCATACTAATGTAATTGTCATCTATTTGTACATAATTAGTATGTATTTAATTAAACAACAACTCATTTGCTTATTAATCATAACATTTTAGAAAGCAATATAAACAAATGTTTGCAATTCTTAATGTAACTATTAGTTATTAATTTAACCCATGATCGCTTGTAGTGTCTTGCCTTAAATCGACATTTATTTCATTAAAATGTTGTTCATTTCATTTCATTTATTATATTTTAGTGTGATATAATGCTCTGCCGGTCTGCTGGATAGAGGAGACTCTCTGGTCTCAGTCTGAGTCCAGAGCAGGTCACGGGAGGCTCTAGAGAATGGACGAGTGTTTTGGCACTGCTCTGCAGCCCGAAGCACCTCCTGTCACCTCCTCTCATGATTTCAGTATTCATACCCTGGACGTCCCTGCTGAATAAATACGGCTCACTGCAGCCTCCTGCATACTAACAGCATGAGAGCAATCAGCCACGCGTCTCTCTCTCTGTCCTCGACTCTCTGCGGGCGGCAGCAGGTAGAGAAGCTTTATTTTGCTGACTGTGTCGCTACAGCAGTGCTAGTGAAGACAAATGATCCATACACCACATTAACACCAGAGAAAGGTGGCAGTGAGACCTGATGGAGCTGTTGAACTGCACGGCCATGACTACAGCTCTGACAACCAGTGAGCTGCCTAAGGAGCATCCTGACATCACAAATACATGAAGCCTCTATAAACACACACACACGCGAGTGTTGTTTTAGTGTAATTTTTGTACTATTTTTTTATTATGGTGTTTTTGGTTTCAATAAATTTTTTACTAAATATGTCTATATAGTTTTAATTAACTTTACTAAATAAAAATAAATAAAAAATGAAGTATATAACTCCTACTACAGTATATAACTCATTCCAGAATTGCATTTAGCATGAATTTTCCTTAATCTAGAATGGTACACAAAACTTGTAACTATACATTTATGTTGTAATTTACAGTTAGTAATCTATTATTAATGTAATATACTTAAATGCAATAGGGAACATTCGATTCTGTTACTAATTGGTGTTGAACTAACTGTTAAACATTTAGACTGAGCCCTAACAGACTTGACAATAACAGAGTTGACATTTGCAGAGTTGACTGAGATTTTTCATAATACTTCATATAATTCTATTATATGTTTTCATTTTAATTCAGTTAAGGCACATTCTAAGGAAGGCACTTCCTTAGAATGTGCCTTAAACAAGGTATCTAAACAACTGTGTGTAAAAAGCCATATAAAAGCAGTAAATATCTCTCTTTTGTCACTTCAACATGCTTCATTAAGCAGAATGTTCCCACAATGTTCTACTTTGTTCCAGCTTGACAATTAATCCTCCAATTAATCACCATTCTCAAAAGTGATTGCCACAGCAGTCCTTTTCTTCCCTCTCAAACAATTGCTCTCTGTTTTATGAACTGACATTTAGAGAGCGAGGACACTGTTCGCTCCTGCCCATGAGAAGGAGAGAGAGAGAGAGAGAGAGATTCCTGATAAGCCTGTTAAATGCTTATCGTAAAGGAGTGAATTAGCATGAGGTCTATTATCTTTGCCTGCTTCTGCTCAGCGTGGTAAAACATGCTTATCCCAGCAAACTGAAGACACGTCTTTGACATGATGGGTTTATGGGCTGGAAAGATGATAGAAAAGTTTGATTTACTGTATATGCTTTTTTAAAAGAATAGTTCATCCAAAAATGAACGTTCTGCCATACTTTACTCCCCACCAAATTGTGTTTGAGTTTCTTTCTTCTGTTAAACAGAAACAAAGATATTTTGAAAAATGTTGGAAACCAGTGCCATTCTGCATGTCTCATAAAAGTATGAAAGCACGAGTAAATTAGTATTTTTTTGGTAAACTGTCTCTTTAAGAGGTGTTTACATATGGATTTGCAAAGCAACAAGAAGTCTATAGAATATAGATGATCCCTGGCAGCAAGAGTGAATGTTTATGACAAGTTATCAATATATGGAACTGTTTGGATTTATTTTAATGAATCTCTTTATGATGTAATTAAATGATTAATTGATTAATTGCATTTATTTGATGACTTTATGAATAATATTAGGGCTTTTACACCAATTGCCGAATGAGTATTGAAAAAACAAAACATTTAAATATATATATTTGTAAATGGCAAGGCAGTCCAGCATTTGCAGCAGATTCAGAAGGTGAACTATGTTTCATAAATCATGACGCTAAACCTGCAGCTGTTGGGTCCGTACAATGCAACTGGCCTGAAAGTGTCTGAACACAGAACTGTGAGGAAAGAACACAGAACAGCTTGCTATAGGAAATCCTTTTGGAGTCACTCATTTATGTAACACTCAGAGACAGACTCCCGGGCAAGTCTTAAAAAAAAAAAAAGAAAGAAAAAATGTTCAAATAAAACTTGCAGTTGCCACAGTAACCAGTTCTTAAAGTCTCTTAGCTGTGTCATGTAACAGAAGCAGAAACACGTCAATTCTTAAAGTTCTGAAGATACAATGCTTGTGAAGTCAGACTCAAAAAAAGCAATGCTTTACAGCTCCATGAATGGCACTTAATTTAATTTTTTTTTAATTCCAAAAGTTTTGCAAACACTCCCCATCTCACCATCAAAAAGGATTTATTTACTATACCATAATATTAAATATAGCTTACTGGTTTGATACTATTTTCATAAATAAGGTGTACATTTTCAAATCTTTCAGTACAAAACTTTAAACAGATTACACTTATTATTATCTTATTATAATATTAATATTTTTGAATTATTTCAAAACCTGATGTTATGATTTCATTGTAGAAGTACTTATTTTCATTCCATATTATCATTGTTTAGGGAAGACAAGTCAAGTGTTAATATTTAATATTTATATAATAATAAATTGAATACTTCATTAATATTTAAGATTTATATAATAATACAAGTATAAAAGTATATATGAATTATTAGTATTATCAAAGAACACATCAAGACATTTACATAGCCAAAAAACAGCAACAATAAATCGACAGACAAGTGAAAATCTATGTACATAATAAATGATTCATTGATTAAACATTAAGATCAGCTGAATTAAATGATATGTATTAATGTATTAAGCTGAAAGATAATACCAGTCAAAAGTTTGATGGTAATAACTTTATGAAAGACATGTGAATGAAACTTTTATGTAGATGAAACACTTATTTTTTTGTAGTGAAAAGGACATTTGGTGATTATGTGTATAGTACTAACACAACTAAAAACATGCTGAAATGTAAAAAAAAAATTCCCTTTTTGATGATCTCTCATTATATACAGTAAGTACACGCTTAGAAATAAAGGTCACATGGGTGGTACCTTTTCAAAAGGTACACTTTTGTACCATAGGTCCACATTTGTACCTTAAAGGTAAATAGTAATACCTAGATAATAGCTAGTGTAGACTAAATATACAAATTTGTACCTTTAAAATACCAATGAGCACATATAAGTTAACAATTTTACCTTTTGTAAATATACCACCCCAGTGACAGGATTTTTACTTTCTGAGAGTGTACTAAGAGTTTTGAAAATGTACCAATTGCTTATGAAAATTGTGCCAAAACCTGTAAGCTACCAGCACATCAGGTTTATGTGTCTCCCCAGTCTGTATCCTAAAACAAATGGCTCTTTTTTAGTAGTTTACAATAGTAATATACCACTTAAACCTATCACTTTTAAATACAGTATAACTGCAGCTTAACTATGTTCATATATAATGTCCGCCTTATATACAATTCCTTAACATTTCTGATTTTGATTGCAATGCAATAATGAGCACCTGCTGTAAAGCTGCCTTGAAACATTAATTATTGTGAAAAAGGCTATACAAATAATCTTGAATTTAATTGAATTGAATTAAACTGCAAATGTTGTCAAAATATGTAAGAAAACAATGTAGAGGCCTCAGGACCATGGACAGCTCCTCGACATTTCAGCTCAGTTTTTACAACCAAAACTATAGCAGTTGTATGTTGAACATCTGGATGTTCTTCATGCCAGTCTACTGTAATCATTTTGATTTTATAGAGAACATCGATGAGCATTGTTACTGCGCTGTAATACATTTCATATATATTTTGCAATGCATTTATGATTTCTGAGAGTGTATGTGTATAATGTGGAATGTCACAGACTTTGGCCAATTTTGAAAGAAGAATCAAAAATTGGGCTGTACACTTAACGAAATTGCAATTTAGACTACTAGAGTTTGTTCATATTAAACCACAAGAAGGCTGTGTATGTGTGTGTGTACAGTAAAGCATACTTTTTAAAATAATAATCATAATTGGGAATAATTAAGTTGCTTAAATGCTTAAATATTGTACAGTAAACCACTCACTGTAATGTATTTAAGAAAACACCTATTATAGTCTAAAGTGTTATAAATGCATGCTACATTAAAACATACAATATATACAATTTTTGTATATATACAGTTTATAATATATACAACTTTTTACAATGCTAATAAGCGTAGTAAAGATCATCTCAATCACTGAAAAGGTCCATGCATGGAGAAAAAAATGTAGCAACAATGTAGTACCCATATTAAACAGCGACGTAACCTACACCATTCTACCTAATACCAAACCTCATACCTAAACAAACACAGACACTCAAACAATACAAGCAAACAAAACATCCCAACAAACAAGTGCCCACAATAGCAAACAGCGAGAGTAAACACACACAGACAAATACGTTATAATAGAGTTTATATTTGTACCTGGAAGAAATGTGAAATCTTGTTAGATTAAGTGCTGTGTCTGTTTTACTGCCTGTTTACCGACACAGAGATCAAGACAACACGATTGACCTTAACCTCAGCACAGACCAAGCCAATCACAACAAAGAGATTTTACACCCTAAACCAATCATAGCAAAAACAAATGGACACTCAACTAAACCTACCAAAGCAAAGAGAGTCTCCAGCACACAGCAAACACCGAGCACAAACTCTGCTTTATCTGAGCTGTGCGAAAGCAAAGGACTGTCAGAGCGTGAATTTATCTGTGTAATTTTAGATTTCTAGATCCAGCAACCTTTTCATAAAGGCTCCCAAAGGGTAAAAACAAGCACCAAAAACACAGAACTGATGATTCACCAAGCACTTTGGGGCAACTTCATGACGCTTCCCTTCAAAATGAATCTTTAATTTATTATTTATTAAAACACACACACACACACACACACACACACACACACACACACACA
>CAIGQW010053273.1:5076388-5090342 GCA_903798125.1 Danio choprae | reverse complement strand
ACACACACACTTTATTAAAGCTCAGAGGTGGAGGCTGCAGTGGAGGCTGTCATAAGATTGTACTGCTTGCTATATAAAAAGAGTTAAGTTGTATTTTTTTAAGGCTGAAGATCTGCTTCTACTCAGCTCTACTTCTTCAAGACATTTTTGAATAAGAAAATTGGAGTATTCTCGAGGATCTACAGTACTACAGGGGGTCAAAAAATGCTATATTAACTGCAATGATAAAAAAACATAATAATAATAATAATAATAATAATTCTGGCCTCACAGTGGCGCAGTGGATAGCAAGTTCGCCTCACAGCAAGAAGGTCGCTGGTTCGAGCCTCGGCTGGGTCAGTTGGCATTTCTGGGTAAGCTAAATTGTCCATAGTGTATGAGTGTGAATGGGTGTGTATGGATGTTTCCCAGAGATGGGTTGCAGCTGGAAGACCATCCGCTGCGTAAAACATATGCTGGATGAGTTGACGGTTCATTCCGCTGCGGCGACCCCAGATTAATAAAGGGACTAAGCCGAAAAGAAAATGAATGAATGAATAATAATTCTTATTAATATTATTTTTATATATTATTATAATTAATAACAATTATAATATATTACAATGTACTATATAATAATAATAAGTATTATTATTAATAATATTAATACAAATTATAGCAACAACAACATTAATATTATTATTATTAATATTAATATTATTATTATTATTATTATTAATAACTGACAGGAAAAGAACTGACAGGAATACACGCTTTAGATATATTTCTCAATGTTAGTATATAATGTAATGTAATATGCTTTTTTGAACAGCAAATTATGGTTGAGATTACTGCACAATTATTATCCATCTCAAATAATTGCCATTTTTTGAAAAATCAGGACCAGATGATTAACCATCACTGGCGACAGGCTAGTAAGCATCAAAACAATGTGTGACCATGGTCATTTATTCATGTTATTATACGTCAGGCTTATTCTGCAGCACCAAATTTCACACAATATGAAACAGGGCTCCCCGCTCCACGGCCGCCCAGAGATCCTTGAAAGGCTTGACAAAGGGTGAAGAATCTGTATTATAAACTTAGTGTGGGTCAGATAACAATCGACATACTTGAGTGGCCACAACTCCAGCCGCCCACAAAACACCATACTCAATGCAGACGCCCATTTGTCCTGTCATTAGCTATCAACTCAAATGAAGGCCAGATGAGAGCAAATGAACATCCGCTTGGAGTGTCACCATAATGAGGCAGCATCACACATCTGCATCTTATCTCATTTAGGGTGAGCTTAGATGTCATTTGCTGACTTTTGTAATTAAAAAACATCTGCTGCCCTCCGCCAGGCTGATTAAAGCCTCTCTGATGTCGTTTTCACCCTCTTTGCATTTTTAACACCAAGGCCAACTGGGAACTGAATGACCTCACTTCCTGTCTAATTATGATCGTCCTTCAAAGCTGTTACTGTTCTTTAATAAAATGTTGGCTTTCAGGTGAGCATGTATAAACAAATCAATCTACAGTGGAGATTAGAATAATAAAAAAAGAACAGTGTCCTAAATATTTAGGTCACTGCTTAGTCCTACATAAAGTTTAATTCAAATGAGATATTGTGACGCGACACCTCATAACATGGTAAAAAGTAATTTTTTTTGGTAACACTTTATTTTGATGGTCCCTATTGCACATTTTGTTGACTAAAAGTTGCATCGCAACTACATGCCAATTACTTCTCATTTGAGTATTAGTAGACTGTCTGCTTAATATCTGCTGATACTGCTCCTTCAATAGACATTTAGCTGACTATAAGAAACTTTGCAAGTACATGTCAACTTACTCTAACCCCAACCCTAACCCCACTCTAACAGTCTACTTATAATCTACTAAGAAGTAGTTGGCATGTAGATGCAATGTAACTTAAATTCAACAAAATGCGTTAAAGGGACCATCTAAATAAAGTGATACCATTTTTTATGTTTAAAGGAGTTTTTGTCCTAAGTTTCTTTTGTGCATTTTGTCCTCATATCTTGAAAACAAAATAACTAGCAAACATACAGTTTAAATGAGAAAGATCAAACAATTAAACAACTGTGCAAAACAACAACGGCCGTCACTCATAATGTACTTTTATTAATGTCAAAGAGATTTAATATTTTTTCATTTCATTCGATTTCATTCCCATAAAGAAATGTGATATATAGGAATATATGCAAATTGCATACTTATATGACATACAGGTTCATACTGTGTTTGGTTTTCACATACCTGTATAGAAAACACATGTCATATATGTAACATATTTCAAAATATTGCAAAAATGGCTGCTTTCACATATTTTTTCAACCATTGGAATTACAGATATCTACATATGGTTAAATATATTAGCTTCAATTCTATATATGTGTTCATAAAGGTATATGGCCATTGAATATATCTGACCATATTGTATATGGACATATTTGTAATTCTTATGGTTTAAAAAAAAATATGTGTAATAGGCCATTTTTGCAATATTTAGAAATATTTTGCATATATGACATATATTAAAATTTGTATACAGGGTATATGCAAAATCTAAATACGAACTTGTATGGCATATATGTAATTTTCATATATTGTATTTCCATGAATCAGATTTCTATATGGGTTGGGAGTGCACTACACTGTGCTTCTAAATAGCTGGTATTTAAATGTTCCTGTTTTGTCGCTTCTGATGCTGACAAATTGTTTGTTGCTGGAATCTTTTCATGTTTCATGTTATTACAAAGTGTTAAAAACACTGATCAAAATTAAAGAAACCTCTCAGTTATTGGATGTCCAGATTGAGACCAAAGAGGTGATCCTTTCAGCAGTATAAAAAAAAAAAAAAAAAAAAAAAAAAGGCTATGGACAGATAACTGGTTGAACGTTCACAGCCATTTATTATTTTCCAAGACACCTATTTTAAATAAATGCTAATCTTTTGAACTTTCTATTCAGCACAATTACAGTACAACTTTAAACTTTCTATCTATTCATCCATCCATTCATGCAGAGGTCAAACAAGATGTAATTATATTACATGCAATTAATTCTGTTATAATTACTGACTAAAAATCCATTTACAGACATTTAAAAGCAAAGACAAAATAATTACTAAATTAAAGTTTGATTTTTAAAATGTGCACTGAATTGCTGCTGCTCAACAAAATCTGGGAAATGCTGGGAAACATGAATAGACTTAAGGATGTAGCATTTCAGAAACATTTATTGCTAATTAGAGATGGTGTACTTGAATTACCAGCAAATATATTAAGCATGACTCGCTCCATGGTCAATTTAACACCATTTAATACTTAATTATGTCTGGCCTGTCACATTTCATGCCTGGAGAATCTGAAGACTGAATGCTAGGACTTACATTGGTGCTGGTTTGTAGGAAGTGAATGAAACCCCTTGTTATTTAGTGTTCTAGTGAAGGAGTGACAGAAAAATAGAGAGACGGAGCGCATTGAGAGACACACAGCCTGCTCAGGGCAGCTCTCTTATCAAACCAAAAGCCTCATAAACTGAGAGCTCTGAATCTGTGAAGCCCTGATAGCACAGACAGAAATCAGATGGATGTAGACGCCGTATGAGGAAAAATGGCTTCTAATAGATCAGACTATAGCATTTAAGCCCATACAGACAACAATACATTGCTTCATCTTCCTCCATCAGAAGCATATGATTGCATTGGCTGCGCAAACATTGATCATGTACAATTTACGGCTTTATTTACTGACTGTGTGTGTTCCAGATGATGACTTTCTCTCTCTGAGACAGCCTGTGGTCTGCGGTCCGGGTCATACACTCTGAGGGCCTTTGGACCAGACACTGCGCACACATACACATGCGTGCAAATAATGCCTGACGTATAAGCGCACAAAAACTGAAGGTCTGGCCTGTTGTTACCGTTGGACATTTTCTGTGCTCAGCACACTTAGTCTTTGATAATCACCTGGCTGACAGCAAAATGCTGAAAGCTAAATGCAGAGGTCAAACAAAGGGGGAACACACACACACATGCGGAAATCTCACAAGTGCTAAATTTAAAAGCATTTAAGTTCATTTTAGATGGAATGTCTTAAAACATGAATGATTAAATACTGTCTTATTTTACCTCTTATTTTGTCCAAAAAATACTATTGAAACAACAAAAAGTAAAAAAATAAGTAAGAAGGAAGCAACACTCAATTTTTTTTTGCTGCTTGTTTAAACTACTTATTTACAATGAGCTGAAACAACACAATTCTTGAGTTTTTTTTAGGACAACTTAATTGTTTTATGTTCAATCAAATTAAACTTGTAAAAACCATTAAGTTCACTTAATCGATTTGCGTTGGGACAACATGAAGGGATTGTGTGAAACATTGCATTTTTTACAGTGAAGGCACAAAATTACTTTGTTTAAAGGAATTGCTTCGTTCTTTACTACTAATATTTAAAAATGCGAGTTTGAACATTTACATGACTGGAGCAATTTGCTTATACTGTGTAAACTATATAAACTTTAGTCCGTCTTAAAACCAAAAAGTCTAATAAGTGCTTTTGTTTATTTTACGCTGATTTGTATGAATTTGTGCAATTTAATTTGTGCGTTTTGGAACGATCTGAATGCTTTTTATAAAAAAAAAAATCAGATGAATGAAATCGTAGAACATAAAACAGATAATTTCCCCTGTGAAATCTGGTTGAATTTATACCATATATTAAATTCATCCATAATATATAAATGACGCATTATTTACATTATGGTTGTTACGGTACATGCTGCTTTTTATGTTAATCTGGTCCAAAAAGGTCAAAAACTGATATATTAACTGATATTGTAACTCATATATAAAATGACTGATAAAAATAACAACTCTGACCTCAGCTGTTAATCTAAAAACACTGATATTTTCCCCTAGAAATGTGTTTATTAATAATTGTCACATCTGCTGTCTTATGCTGTGCAAGCAATTACTGAGGCTTTCGAACCATAAGTTGGAGAGAAACTATTTGACTGGAAAATATGGAAAGAAACAAGAGAGAGGGAGAGAGATAAGGGTAAAGAGCAGTGACCTTTATGTGCAATGAACTATTTTCATTTTATCCAAGTGACTTCGTCCATTTATAATATGGAGTCAATCCCTCTGGAGCAACCCAGGGTTAACCGCATTTCTTAGGGGCACAGTGGTGGTTCAAAATCTCATGAATCTCCCCCTATGTGGTCTAAACCTGCTACCTTAGATTTATAAACCAAAATCCTCACCTACAAAGCCATAGTATGTGTGTTTGAAGAACCTGTAGTATATACTACAGTCACACTTCTCTTCTATTGTCTCTGGTAAAGCTTAAAATAATCATATCCTTAGAAATGGCTGGTCAAAACTGGTTCTGTGGGCACCCAATCGTTGAGACTCATCTCCTGCATGTCTCTCAGGAGAAACTGAAAGAAACAAAGTTTATTCCAAGACAAGAAGAAGTGATGCATGGGCCTAACAATGGCTGTCTGTGTGGGTGAGTGCAGACTGTTGGACATCATTGCTCAAATAAACCTATCCAACAGTCCAACAGTCACATGTCCCAACTACTTCCAAAACTCTCCTACATTAAAAGTACCACTCATAAATGACTCAAAAAAATCTGTCATAATATATACCAATCACATTAACAGAAACATATATTTCAGAAATCATTTTTGAGCACAACCGTCTTTAGGGACCAAACAGAATGGTCCACAAAAAAGAAAAGAAAATATACAATAAGTTGCAGTTATGTGAACAAAACTGCCTAATGCCAGAGATCAGAGTGAAATGAACAGACAGAACAGTAACTCAAACAACCCCACATTGCAATTGAAAAGAGCATCTCTGAATGCACAACAACCTTGAAACAGATGAGCTACAGCAGCAGAAGAGCACACCAATGACAGCTACAAACAGCAAACTCAGGCTACTTTTCACACTGGCTCCAAAACACAACAGAAATAAATAGGTAAAGGGTGACTAGTAACAAGTCTTGGTTTCTGCTGATGGTATAGGGTCAGAATTTGGGATAAACAACATGAAAGGGTTCTACGGTAGTTCAGGCTGGTGTTTTATATACACACACTTTGGCATAGCAACTGAAAATTGCTTATGGGATACAAACTTACCGAGTATTGTTGCTGACCATGTCCATCCATTCATGACCACAGTGGACACTTCTTGTGATGGTAACCTCCAGCAATAATAATGTCACAAAGCTTAAATCATCTAGAACTGTTTTTTTGAACTGGACTCACAATACTTAAATCTCAATCCTGTAGAGCACCTTTGCAATGTGGGGGGAGAGTAGATTTACATGATGCATAGGCAGGCAACACTAAAATGGCAATACTAAACTTTTTTTTTATTTTGCAAAATTAAAAGTTTTCATAGATGTTAAAGATTCTTCAAGGAACCAATTATTCAATTGAAGAACCTTTATTTTAAAAAATGCAACTAATAAAATGACATTTATATTAACAAGTATATATCTATTATCCATTATTATACAGAAATTGTTATATTATAAAAAAGCAATCCCAAACCAGCTGCAAAAGCATACATTTACCACCTACTCTAAATTCCCCAAAGGGTTTTGTGCTGATGTATTTTTCACAGCTGAGGTCTTGGGACTGGATCAGGACAGTTCTGGGATCCCCAATGCAATCAGTGCAGTGGTGCAACTGTGACAAATGTCACACAAGGGCCACCGTCCAAATGACATTTGTTGTCCACAAAGGAGCGATGCCTGATGGAACATATTTTAAATGTTGACAGCAGGTTAAAGATCATCGAGTATAGCAGTCAACATTAAATAGTCTGTTACTGGTTGGAACTGCAAGACAGAAGTAGTGATTTTTGACTTATTCTTAATTGGATACACATTTAACTATTTTTTTAAAATCTTTTTACAAAGGTGGACAGTATTATTTTTAATTCATTACATTTTTTTAAAATAAGTATTAATAATAATAATAATAATAATAATAATAATAATAATAATATGGTTAAATTCTCTCCAGTTATTTTTACATGGCAGGTCATGTTGAGATCAGCTGAATTCTACTCATTTCTTTCAGTAAGGCTTCACTTTCGCTCATGAAACTAATTTGTCATTGCTGACTGCAAATAGCACTTTTGAGTCAATTCTGCTCATCAAGGAAAAAAGAAACAGCGGAAAAATGATCACTGTTAATGTGTAAAATGACTGATGGCCATGCACAGATGAAATCATGCATGGACAATTTGGAAACACATAAACAATTTATTTCAGGTAATTGTTACGTTTGTCTATAGATATATGGCAAAACACCAACTGACAATGTGAGAAATTATTGCCACAATGCAACAAACAAGACATTTATTTAAATGAATCTGTGAAATGAATGTTTGAAATGCTATATACAGCTGTGTTTTCTGTCTAAACTGATTTTTAATGGTGAACAGGATCCCTGTGCTTTACTGGAGCCCAAAGGGGATCATGCAGGCCTCCTTTAGATATTCAGATACAGAAAGCCAATTACTGTAATAAGTCCAGGCTGCAGGGCAAACTCACAGTTCAGCTCATACAGGCCTCCATCAACAGTTCTGCAACAATGATTTCAGCTCCACAGGCAGTTTTACTGGAATGCTCAAAAAATCTTAATAACGTTTGCCTGTCTTATTTTAGTGACTAAAGACTGTGAGTTTTTGTAATGCGTACAAACACACACATACACCTTTTTGATGGTTAATGAGGACTCTGCATTTTATCCATTTTGAATTATAAGGAGAAAGGGCATTTCCTCATACACCACCTCAACTTTGTAATACAATGTCATACCATCAAAAACAGTACACCAACATACATATAAATAAACTATTAAACGTTATGTGGCAGTAAGATGTTTAAAAGAAATTCATACTTTTAGTCAGAAAGGGTGGGATAAACACATCAAAGGTGACAATGTAGACTATAAGTTACCATAAACTGTATTTCAAACAAATGTAATCTTTCCAAAATCTTTGAATTTCTAACTTTCAACTATTTTACATTTTGGTAATTAGAAGAAATGTTTCTTAAAAACCATATCAACATAGCAGAAAGATTTTTGAAAAATCATTTGATACTGAAGACTTGAGTAATGACGGTGAAACACACTTATGAATCTTAACATCATATTAACAAAAATTAACACTCTATCTATAGTGTCCAATCTCCTTGAGTTTTTTTCTGTTGAACACAAAAGAAGATATTTTGAAGAAAGTTGGAAAGTCATTGACTTCCATAGCATTTTTTCCTACTATATATGTCAGCGGTTACTGGTTTCCAACATTCTTTGAAATATATTCTTTTGTGTTCAACAGGAAAGCAAGAAAAAATATATAGGTTTAGAACCACTTAAGGGTGAGTAAATGTTGAGTAAATATTCATTTTTAAATGAACTATTCCTTTAACTTCACTAGGTGCACAACAGAGGTGTCACGTCTTATAAATTCATACCCATAAACAATGTTTATCCCCACTCTACGTAGCTGAAATATTTACAGCAGACAGAGTTTCAGAAGCAACCTTGAAGCCGCACGTCTCTTAGGACCAAGATAGCATCAACTTTCTCTCCACAACACGTCACCTTCAGTTGGCCTCAAAAACAAACCTCAATCCACTCATGCAGGCATGTCAGCCGGCAACGGCGGGGCTGAGAGATCGATGTCGGAGATGCATCTGTAATCTTCATCTCACCGTGTGGGACAGATATGTCTCACCAGAGTACAGAGCTGGAGAGATTCAATTACAGGAGCAGCGCTGAGGAAAAACAGCTGTCTGCCTAGTATGGCCCAAATCTGGTTAAATACCATTAGACGGCACAACTGGAAAGGTCACTGATAACATCAGAGTAAATCTCCCGACTCTGATGTATTAGACAGTGAAAAGCACACAATGAGGAAAAAAAAAAAAAATATATATATATATATATATATATATATATATATATATATATATTTATTTATTTATTTATTTTTATTGCCATCTTTGTCATAATCAAGGTTTATGGCTAAAATGCATATTAACATACACACACATATGTAGCCAATGGTCTTAAAACAAGAATGGCTGTTAACCATGTTTATATAATAATAAGCTGACCTCTACTACATTCAATTATTTTTGTATTATTGTAAATTTACTCTGTGTACTGCATAACACTAAGGTCATAGTATTTATATTAGGGCTGCACAAATATATAGTTTCAGCATCGATATCGAAATGTGTAAGTGTGCAATAGTCACATTGCAGAGTTATGATTATAATTAAACAGATATTACAGATAACAAAATAGTGGCATCATTTCAAATTTGAACATTAGCGTGACAGCTTATTATTTGCATTTGTTTTTAAGGCCTGTGACTATGAAAACATTTCAAGTTAATTTAAGGCATTAAATGCTTGTAGCTAAAAGATGAATTGTAAATTTATTGTATAAATAAATTTATTGAAATTGTATTCATATTGCAATATATATATCGCAGTGGAAGAAAATACTGCAATGCCAGTCCTTTCCAATATTGCGCAGTCTCAGTTCATATATTGTTGATATTCTGTTGTCTCAATTACTTTTAGTTTCTCCTTTGTAAGTCACAAAAACTGTCTGCCAAATAATTAACTATAAAATTTGTAATTGTAATGTGAATTATTCCTTAAATTTCTAGGCTAACATTCTTCAGTCTCTAGTTGAAATGATGCAAGTGAAATTAGCCATCACATACAGCACAAACAATAGGTTTACAATTGCTAAAGATAACATCCCCAATACTGACCATCAAGATCTGAACTGAACAGCCAATATACAGTAACTGCCAATATTGCGCTACTGATGTACTGAGAAACCTTAGTTGCTGTGATCTCCATCACAGAGATGAGAGGTTTCATGAGGGCATCCCTAACAAAACAACTGACAGTCCCTCAGTGTATGAGCTACATGTGGGTGGCCTTCAACCATCATCAGTTTCCATAGCAATGGAGTACCGGTGGGCAAAATCTAAATCAAATCTCAGGGAAAAAGACAGAGCTTGAAGCGAGTGAGGAAAGAAAGCATGGTTGACATCACATTCACATGCCACTGGCATCCCAGTCTGCTGTAGAAATTGTAGGCCACTCTGGGTACATCTAGCACAATCCTGTACTCACTCGTTTTTTTTACTTCAACTTGTCTGCTACTTGTTTTTGAGACCAAGCTTAACTCTGAGATATATATGTGGCATATTGGCATGAAATCTAGTTCAGTAATATGATCCTGACATTCAAAAAATTATGTAAAATCTTGGGATTTCAGATAGATTTGATCAGATAGGTGTGTGTAATGCATTTCGGTAAACAAACTGCTGAGGCGATGTATTTGCCACTCAAAAAAAACAACTGCACTTTATTGTCTTACTTCCCAAGAAAACTCTGTTATATTTATATTTAGAAACTCTGATATATATATATAAGTAGTTGTATCATATACAGTGTGTCAAAATGATGATTTATGGCTTTATGTCTATAATTTATGACCCTGTAGTTGTAGGTGGACTGTATGGTTTGTCCGATGTGTTTCATGAAATTTAAGACTGGTGACCAGTGACAGGCTGTTTTACCCCAGTCACAGGCTTAGGGTGTCTGTTTTAGGGTAAGATTTATGACGGTTTGTCCCAGGTTGACAGTTGAACTATGTGTCAGGTCGCTTTCGGTAGGATTTACAGTTAGATTTGTGGCAATGTGTATGTTTTGTCGTTTTATAACCTATGCCACACTTCTGGCATCCTGGCTCCTTCCAGTCTGTAAGTGTAAGTGTAAGCAGGGGGGTTTCAGGATGGGGGGAGTGATCAGGCAAACGATCGTATACCTCTGACCGAGGATCCTTTGATTGGGGGCCTTACACTGAAAACTTTGGTTGATCTACAAAAGTTCTTGTTTTATCAAAAAATCAACAACAAAAAAAGGTTGGTTTTCTCTAACAACCAAGGCTGCTGTGCTATCTGTGGCCACTTTCTGTGGGGGAGAAGAAAAGTTGTCATGTTGTGTGTGTGTGTGTGTGTGTGTGTGCTCTCTTCTCAGAACATCAGCCTGTCTTTATCCCAGTACTGTCAGTACAACATGATCTAGAGGCTAATGTAAAAATAAAAAATTAAGCAGAGACAAAAAGTATTCAAACAAGCGTCTCCATCTTACCTATTTGTTGCCTTGTCCAACCTCAGTGTGTTTGTACCATATTTTGTAGATGTGCGTCAAGAATTTTTAACCAATTCTTTGATCTGGCCCCACAGATAGTATGTAAATTATAAAAGGAACAAACATAAAACACATTTCACCTAACATGTCAGAATATAAAAATAAAAGGCAACTGTGATTTCTAAGCGTACCTCAACATACTGCATGTCACTAAATGAAGGTGCTTTTGTCTATCCCCTTCAAAACTTTAGATTGTTGTTGAAAATGAAATTCAGCACTGTTTCTTCAAGAGCGTGTCTCACTTCAGTAGAAACATCATGCACTGTTTTAAGACATACTTTTTAACTTCAGGAAAAAAGCTCTTCATTTATTACTCAACATTTTCCTCAAAAATGCGTTGAGTATGTTTCATGGCTCACGATCAATTTTTAATCCAGACAATATTTCTGGTGTTCACCATATGAAATCTATGAACTTTGCTAGATAATTGGTACAATAGTGTTAGGTTTTTTTCACCTACTTCTGTATGTGTAAATATTTGGGCTAAAATCCTGCATGGGATTTTACATGCTAACAAATGTTATGTCACACCGATGTAACATTTTAATCTTTAATGTTCTACACACTCTTAAACCCATATCTAACGAAGATATTATTGTCTGCAAAACACTGATGTAAATTTTAAAAATGTGTCATTTACAGTGAAAATCTTTTTTGTATTAATTTGAAAAAATACTTTTGTAAAGTCTTCATTTGGAGAATTATGTTTACAGCACTAGATTCATTCTTGATTTGTATCAAGATCATGGACAACACTGTGCAGGTTTTTGTTGGACTGTGTTTTTAGGTGAAGACTCGTCTCTGATAGCTGTCAGCATTGTATTTACAGAAAAGGATCAAGAATAATTTCAATATTTTTGTGAAAAAATGTACAAGTTTCATCATGAAAACTGTTTTGTTTTTTTAAACGTATGAAACATGCTTTTCTTTAGAGTAAAACGTTTCAAACTATTCACTTGCATTTTAGTTTTAGCATTAAACAGGTATAACTCATGAGACTATGACTATGGCACAATCCTGGTGTATTATTAAGTTTCTGAGGGTTCACTCGGAACACAAAACTTTGTTTTAGGAATTTGTTAAAATTGTTCACACCAAAACATAGAAAAGAACATGTGTAAGATCTGTCAGTTTCGAACAGCGAGTACACTTCAACATACGTTATACAAAATCTTTAATCAAAGTCTAATCTTTCAACATCTACCATAAATTAAAAGAGCTGTTAAAGGATGTTTCATCTTCTGGAGTGAACGTCCAAAAACAGTTAACAGATTTTTTTACTCATTTGAACGCAGTGTAAAGAAATGTGTTACCTTTTTAATGTCTTACCAACTCTAGCTAGTTTTGTTTGTGATGGACAACATTACACACATGTTTTTGTTGGGCTGTATGTTTGTTGGTGAGGACACTTATCTGGTAGCTGTCAACCTTTAGTGTTTACAGAAATGAAACTCAACTAAATTCTAAATCCAACTAAATTCAGGATGTTTTCATGATCAAAAACAAAACTTTTCAATGTGTAACGATTTTCTTTTGACTAACATGTTTCAAATTATTTTCCTGCAGGGACTACATTTTTGTTTTATTCGTAAACAAGTGGTGTACACACGACTACGACTATGGTACGATCCTACGATTATTGCAATGCAATTAATAGATAATTTAACAAATAATATAAATAATTGTTGTTAACTTCTGGCCGCAGCTGTATCCCTTCTAGCAACAACCGCGTTGTAACCATTTTTCTTACAGTCTATGGTTCTTTCTCTTCTTGTAAGTTCTTTTCTTTTCTCTTCTTTTACAGTCTATGGCTCTTATTTAAGTACTTTCTCTGTGGTAAACAGTTTTTTTTTTTTGCCTTTTTTATTCATTTTTTATTGAATAACATCAAAAATATAATGCAAGTCAAGTACAACAAATGTAAAGAAAATGTCGAAGGCTAGGGGGAGATATAAACAATATCACAGGATTATATTAAATGATATACAGGCTTGCAGTATTCACATAGCTTTTAGATTTTTTGAGATATAAAATGGACTCAGTATAATGCTTCACTTCATTTTTAAATGCAATAAAACTTGGATTTTTACCTGAAAAACTACATTTATGAATATGAAATTTGGCCATTAAAAATAAGAAATTAATGAAAAATGTATGGGACTTTTTGTCTAAGCTTCAGAAGTTCCTCAAAGAACATCTTTCCAATGTAAAGTAATATTTTCATCAATATTAACAGCAATAAAGTCAATTACATTTCGCCAAAAAGACACATAAGGGCAATACCAAAAGAAATGAACAGCGCCTTCTGGCCTCTGCTTGCAAAAGCTACATCACATCTATATCTTTTTAAAATTGAGTTAAAGTTTGGCAGGATATATTCTGTGAAGGAGTTTAAACAAAATCTCTTTAACCTTGTTTGTTAATAGCGATTAGGCAGATGCCAAACTTTTCTGCAAACAAAATCACTCATAATTGATTCCAATATGCTATTGCATTTGGTTTTGATGCAACATCCTTCTGGAAAAGAGCTTTTATTGATCTGTTATTGTTCTTACAACTATATGAAAAGCATATTTTACCTATCGGAGAGTCACTGGGTGAAAATCGTGGTAATAGCTGATAATTCAATCTGTGTTTTATGTTTATACAACATATTTTAGGAGAGATTGCA